>JAABKJ010006684.1:0-21707 GCA_011634705.1 Andricus grossulariae
AAAGCGCATGGCGCCATTTTCGATTATTTCTCGAACCATCTCGAAATTACTCGAAACAATTTGAAACTATTGTTGTCAGGAAACCCGTGCTCGTGATTGGATGAAGCTTTAATTGTTTTTTCGCTATTTAAAAAAAACAGTCTGCAAACTTCAGGATTATGAGAAATTTGAGGTTTTTTAAAATTAATTTGATTTTTTAAAATTAATTTGAAGAAAAAATTGACTAAGATTTCGAAACATTTAAAATTATTTCTTGAAATTTCGAAAAGTAATATTGTCGGTTTTGAAGGAAAATTTTGCAATCAGCAAGATTGCAAAGTTTTATAATAAAATGCTATCAAGTTTGACGAAAATATAAAAAAATTCTTAATATTCTTTGAAATATTTCAACTGATTTTTCATTTTCAAAAATAAATTTCAAGAGAAAATTGACAGAGATTTTTAAAAAATTGGAAATTATTTCCTAAAATTTCGAAAAAGAATGTAGAAGATTTTAAAGCAAAAATGTTCAATTAGCTTTTTTTTGCTAAAAACTTTATAACAAAGTTGTTAGAAAAATCAAAAAAATTTAAGTTATATTTGAAGGTTTTAAAAAGATTGAAAATTAATTTAAAAATTTTAAAGATTTTCAGAATGTTAAGAAATGTAGATTTTTGAATATTTAGAAATAAAATTTTTTAAGTTTCTTAAGGATTTAGAAATGTTTCATGACAATAAAGAAAGTTTCATAAAATTCACGGGAAAATTTAAACTGATATTTTATTTGAAAACATTTATTTCAATAGAATATTTAAAAATAGTGTAAAATATTTCAAAAGATTTCCAAAATTGTCATAATAGAATCTGGAAGATTTGAAGGCAATTTTTGTAATTTCGCAGAATTTAAAAACAAGTTTGGAATCATTCAAATAATTTTAAAAGACATTCAGGACGTAAAAAGGTTTTCCAAATCGTTAAAAAAAATAATCGAAAATTTAAAAATATTTCCAAAAAATTTTTAAAAATGTACATTTTTGAAGATTTCGACAAAATTTCGAAGCTTTTCATGAAGTTTAAAAGAAACAAAAATTTCAAAATCTTGAAAAATACATTTTTAAAGAAAATTCAAAATGATTTCAAAACATCTGAAAAGATTTCTACAAATTTCGAAAAAGATCTGGAAAATTTGAGGCAATTTTTCTTAATTTTCAAAGATTTGTCAAAATTTTAAGAATAATACGAGTCGCTTTAAAATATATTCGTAATTTTCAAAAAAATTTTAGAATCCTAAATGTCTTTTAAACTGACTCGAATATTCGAATTAGCAAGATTACAACGATTTATAAAAGATGCAAGTAAGTTTAAGACATTTTGAAATTTTAAAAATATTCAAAATTATTTCAAAAGTTGATAATATTACAAAAGTTTAAAAAAAATTTTATTTTTGAATATTTCAAACAAAAATTTTGAAGCTTTTCAAGGATTTTGAAAGGATTAACGATAATAAAAAAAAAATTAATTAGAATTCCTGGGAAAATTTGAACTGATTTTTTATTTTAAAATATTAATTTTGAGAGAATATTTTAAAACATTTTAAAAGATGACAACAGATTTTAAAAGATTACGGAAGTTTTCAAAATCTTCATAATTGCATCCAGGCTCTCAATTATCGTATTTGAATATTATTGATCAGAGAAAATAAAAAATTGGTCCAACAAATCAGAAAATTATGAAAATCAAATTTTGGGAACAGCCTGATATTTTGAGAAATTAAAATTTCTGAACATTAAACTTTGGATCTCACGAGACGCTTGGACATTAAATTTTCACTTTTTTTAGCGCTTGTCCCCTTATTGCATCCAGGCCCTCAATTATTGTCTATGAATAATATTGATCAGAGAAAATAAAAAATTGGTCCAAACAATCAGAAAATTTTGAAAATCAAATTTTGCGAAGAGCCTGATATTTTGGAACATTTAATTTTTTGAACATTAAATTATGGATCTCACGAGACGCTTGGACATTAATTTTTCACTTTTTCGGGCGCTCGTCCCATTATTGCATCCAGGCTCTCAATTATGGTCTATGAATAATATTGATCAGAGAAAATAAAAAATTGGTCCAAAAAATGAAAAAATAAAAAATTGGTCCGAAAAATCAGAAAATTTTGAAAATCAAATTTTGGGAACAGCCTGATATTTAAAAAAATTTAATTTCTTGAACATTAAACTTTGGATCTCACGAGACGCTTGGACAATAACTTTTCACTTTTTCGAGCACTCGTCCTCTTATTGCATCCAGGCCCTCAACTATGGTCTTTGAATATTATTGATCAGAAAACCTAACAAATTGGTCCAAAAAATCAGACGATTTTGAAAATCAAATTTTGCGAACAGCCTGATATTTTAAAAATTTTAATTTTTTGAACATCAAACTTTTGATCTCACGAAACGATTGGACATTAATTTGTCACTTTCTCGGGTGCTCCTCCTCTTATTGCACCCAGACCCTCAATTATGTTCTTTGAATATTATTGATCAGGGAGACTAAAAAATTGCTCGAAAAAATCAGAAAATGTTGAAAATAAAATTTTGCGAACAGCCAGATATTAAAAAATTTTGGTTTTTCCAACATTAAACTTTAGATCTCACGAGACGCTTGGACATCAATTCCTCACTTTTTCAGGCACTCGTCCCCTTATTGTATCCAGGCTCTTAATTATGGCCTTTGAATATTATTTATCAGAGAAAATAAAAAATCGGTCCGAAAAATCAGAAAATTTTAAAAATCAAATTTTGCGAACAGCCTGATATTTAAAAAAATGTAATTTTTTTAACATTCAACTTTGGATCTCACGAGACGCTTGGACATTAATTTTTCACTTTTGCGGGCGCTTGCCCCTCATTGCATCCAGGTCCTCAATCATGGTTTTTGAATATTATTGATCAGAGAAAATAAAAAATTGGTCCAAGAAATCAGAAAATTTTGAAAATAAAATTTTGCAAAGAGCCTGATGTAAAAGAATTCTTTGTTCTAGATTTCCAGAAAGTTCGATTACGATCATCGCTGCTAGGAAGACCTTTCGTATCCTTTGGTTCCCGACCCGACTAATGCATCGGCGTGCCCCCGGGGTCTTCGGTAATGCCTAATTAATCCAATTAATCTAGCCTGGCACAAATGACCGCGGCGCCTTCCCCTTTCCCCTCGTCCCGATTTCAAAGGCGGGCGCTGCACGCAGTGATGGACCGGCGGATGGACCGATCCGACATTCCGAGAAATTAACGATTGCCGGTGATTTATAGAAATTCATATTTTAAATTATTGGCCGTCATTAGCGTCCGTTGGGGTATTAGTCCTCTGTGACGTGCTAATCCCCTTCCCCTGCTCTTTTTAAATCCCCCATCCCCTTTTTTAAAACCCTTTCTTCTTGGCCTTACTTCCAGAGGATCTTCCCAGATGAAAACATTTTTACAAGAAATTACAACAATTTTAGAACTGTAAATTTTTGTTAATACCTGTACTTTTTTGTAGAGAAATGTAAAAAATTTAACAGAAAAATACAGTTAAATATGAATGGGGAATTTTTTCTTGTATTTTCTTGTTGGAAAGTAAAACAAATTAATTAATTATAAAGTATAATTTTTTACAGTTTGAAAATTTTTATAACTTTTTAATCATATTTTTCTTCACTTTGTTTTAAAAGCGTACAAATTATTATTAATTTTTTTTTAATTCGGGTGTTTGATGTCGTGAAAACGCGTTTAATTTTACGTAAATTATTTGTAGAAAATTACAAATCTTTACAAAAATACAATATTTCACAAAAATTGAATAATAATAAATTTATATTAAAAGTTACAGATTTTAATGTTAAAAATATAAATTTTCAAATTTTAAAGCATCAGTAGTTAAACAAATGTAAACGGTTATCCATAATCAATGGTTCTTATTTAATTCCAAATCCTATTCAAATATTATTTCAATATAAAATATTCCATTTTTAACAATTCAATTTGAAATTTTGTAATTGAGAATTAATTTTTTTTTATTTTTAGCAATATTTTACTTTCAATTTAAAATAATCAATTATACATCAAATATCACTAAACAATTTAAAACCTAATTATTTGAAATAGAAAGCTTTGAATCACTAATATTTCATGGTGTTAAATTTAAACTTTGAACGCTACAATTTCAATTGTTCTATTTAACAAATTTTTAATATGTAAATGAAATTATTAAGTTTTGATGTTTAAATAACAATAGAACAATTATCAATTTGTAAGAATTTAAGTTAGTTTAATAGATATTTATAAATTTTGAGGAGATTCAAGCTTAATTTATACCTGGAAAAAATTTCGAAAAATAAAAACTCAAATTTAGATTTTTGAAGATTTCTAAATAGACTTTTGAAGCTGATCTTTGAAGATTCGAAAAAAAAAAAAATAAGTTTTCTAGGAAATTTGAAATGATTTTTGAGTTTGAAACATTAATTTTAAGAGAATATTTAAAATGATTTTAAAAAAAATTTTTATTAATAAATGACAATTGAACAATTATTAATTTGGATGATAATCGAGTAAGTTTAAAATATATTTATAAGTTTTGAACGGATTCCAAACAAATTTTAAATGTGAAAAGATTTCAAACTATTTAAAAGACAATATAGATTTTTTAAGATTTCAAACCAAAGAAAGGGTTCAAATGAATAAAAAATTTGCATAAAAATTCCTAGCACAACTAACTATGATTTTTTTTGCTTAATTAATTTTAAAAGAAAGTTTGTTAGGATTTCCAAAATTTTAAAAGAAGAATTTGAATTTGACAATTTAAAATTGAAAACTAAATTGAATATTTTAAAGTAAAAGCTTCCGAAATTTTAGAAATCTTAATTCTTATTAAATTAAAAAATATGATTCAACATAAAAATTGATTGGGCAAATTTTTCTAAAATCAAACAATAAATTCACCTTTATCTTCTCTGTTCACAATGGAAAATTTTTTATTCTAAACCTTGAAAATTGAACTATTAAAAAAAAAGTTCGAAATAAAAAGTAATTTTAAATTTTACATTGTCAATTATATTTTTCGAAATTCAACCATTTTAATTTCAATCGCAGAATTCAAACCATTAGGTTACTTTAAGTGAATTTAAATCGTTTAGAAATTAAACGTTCTTAAATTTTCAATTTTACTTTTCGAAATTTAACCATTTCAATTTTAATCGCAAAATTTAAATTCATGCCAAGGAAAAATGAAAAATTTAGTTTATTTTTTAACTACGTTTGAAATGTCGAACCAATTTTTTAATTAAAACAAATTTCAAACAACATGTACAACATTTCGAATGATTTTCTAAAATTTCCTAAAAAATTTCTTAAAAAAATAAAATTCCCGAATTGGAAAATTCATGACGTAAAATTGCCAAATTAAAAAATATCCGAACTAAAAATTTCCCGAATTCAAATAATTAAAAAAAAAAATTTCTCAAGATAATATTTATTTATGAAAATACAATAATGAAATATTTGTATCAACGAAATTTTGTAATGTTTAAAGTTTTTTAAATTATTGTTTTCAGTGAAGATAATAATTGTATGAAAATTGTATTAAAAAAGTAATTTAAAAACAAGTGCGCCTCAAACGAAAAAAAAAATTTCTCTTCAAAATTCCCCCGAAGCTAATAACATTTTCCAAACAAACTTGGCAGGATTCAATTCAGCACTTATTTATTTCGAAGTATCTTGTTTTTTTATATTACCAATTTGATTTTTGAGAACTTTTTTTGTAATTTTTTGAAAATACAATGCACATTTTGAACAAAAAATTTTCATTCAGAAATATATATTTTTAAATTATTGTTATTTTAAATTGAAACAAAGGTTTCAAGAAACTTTATACAGTAAACAATTTTTTATTGATAAGAATATTTGATTATTCTGTTTTTTATATATAAATAATATCTATTAAAATTCGGAAATTTTATAATTCGGTAATTTTCTGTCAGGATTTTCGAAATTCGGAAATATTATGAACCGTCGGAAATTTCTCAATCCGGGAATTTTACAGTTTCAGGAATTTTATTTCTCGGGATTTTTCAGTTGTCCCGTAGAAAATTTCAAAGCAATATTTTTCAATTTTACAAGATTACAAAAATTGAGAAAAAATTCGAATAACTTTAACAGATATTTAGAAGTTCGAAAGTATGGAAAAAATTATATTTGAAACAAAATTGAGATTTTTAAAGATTTCGAACCAAAAATTTAAGAAGCTTTTTAAAAAATTTTGAAAGATTTCAAGAAAATAAAAAAAATTTCTCGCAAAAATTTAAATGATTTATTATTGTAAAACATTTATTCTAAGAGAATATTTCAAAAAATTTCAAAAATAATACAAGAATTCAAGAAACTTAACAAAATGTAGATTTTTGGATATTTTGAAATTAAATTTTGAAGTTTTATAAAGATTTTGAAAGGTTCCGAAAAAATAAATTTTTTTTTTGAGATTCATAATTCTGACCAACTGTCCATTATGTCATAATAGTGTTTTACGTGAGAAATTACTGGTATCATCAATACAAAATATTTCCATTTTCAAGAATACCTACAATTTGTTTAACAACTTTAAATTATTTTTGTGTGTTTCACTTGAAATTAGTTTTTTCAAACAAAAATTATTAAATTTAAATCTAATGATTTTTATTTAAAATAATAACATTCACAAACTTTATTATGTTATTGTTTTTCATTAGAAATTAAAATTTTCATGAAATATTTATTTTATTTCAAAGATTTAGAATTTATTAACAATTGTAAGTTACGTTGGCATTTTACGTCGAAAATTTGTATTTTTGAACAAAAATGATTATAATTCAAGCGAGATTTAGAATGATTGAATTGCTGAATCGATCCAAAAAAAAGTTGATTAAAAAATATTGTCAGATTTCCATAAAATTGAGGTGAATTTTTCTTCCTTGAGGGGCACGTTTTTTTCAACTTTAGAAGGTGATAAAAAATCCATTAAAAAAAAAATAAAAAAATCCTTTTGTCAGAATGTGCATTAGAATTAATTTTTCATTTCTTGAGCTAATAATCTCGTTTTTCAAAATTTCTGGGACAGACTCTCCATTTTTATTATTTTAGATAATAGATACTATGAAATACAAAAATTGTATATTAATATCATATTTTAGTGTGACAATTATGTGTGAAAAAAATGTAAAAAATAATCAATTCCTTATATTAAAATTTAATTAGAAGCTTTCAATTTTAAATCCTTCAACACTTTCGAAGGATAGCAGTTTGAAATTGACTCTTGAAGTCTCCTAAAGAACCTTACTTCTGATAATTAATTTCTGATCTTAAATTTTTGCCGATCAGTGGTCCAATATTATTTTGAAAAAACGAAAAAAAATCTACCTCGGCCCGGATTTGAACCGGGAACGCCACTATCTAGGAGTTGAGCATTAACCAATCACGCCACCGAAACCGCACTCTCACTTGGAATAATTTCTCGGGAATAAGAACCTTTTTATTGAAATGTTTTGTTACAATTTTGGAAAGTTATTTAAGTTCAGTAAAACTTTTGATGATTTAAGGACGTTTTACAGACATCAAAGGCTGGAGGGGCTGGTTTAAAGAGGGGACTTTATTACGGCCCTGTTCCTACAAGGGATTTGTCTCTGTGTGCGCGCCCGGAATATATTATCGTTTTGCTCCTGACCGAGTCGAGGCTGGCTGTCATTGGCTCATTTGTTAGACGCCATCAGACGCCATCCAAAGCATGCGGGGCCTTGATTTAGTACCTCCACTTCAAACCAAGCCGATGTACTTTAACATTATATCAAATGAGACAAAGAGACCAATTCACTCTTTCGTCTTATTCCACCTCCAATTCCTGTCAATGTCTCCTCACCTTTAGGAATATTCAAGCTTTTTGTAGTTTCTTTTTTTAATTATTTATTGACTGTAGGGTATCTGTGGGGTTGTATACCGAGGGATAAAATCAAAACTTTCTAAAAAAAAAAACATGTAGCCTCGCTTCCTGCTTGGGGAATCGAACCCGCGCCAGTGGGTTCTGCATGCCAAGCCTGCAGTGTTGGAACATTAGGCAATCACGATACCATCTATGCCACGATGACTTACTTTTTTTTATCGCAGTTGTCTTACTATGTAAAGTCTCCTTGAATTTCAATAGATATAACTAGAAATTGCCAATCTCGATTTTATTATTTTGATTAATCGCATAAATCGATCAATTTTTGCCGATTTAATAGACGATTTGTTTTTTTATGATTTCAAGAAATTCCGAGGGATTGCAACGAATCTTCAAAGATTTTAAAGGTGTATAAAGGATTTCAGGAGATGGTGAAAGAATCCCAAAGATTTCCAAAGGATTCCCGGAATTTTTAAAACACTGAAAAAACTGCAGGCTCGGTAATGTTGCGGCTCGAATAAAAGTTGGCATCCCTTAGAACTGAGACTCCAATAGAACTCTTTTTGAGGTTTCCTTTTTAGTTCGTTAATATCCGATAGATGGCGATGTATAAAAAAGACCTACAGTTGGTAAAACAGATTTTAACATCACCTTAAAAATTGCCATCTTATGTCCATCATATTCTTTTTAGAAATGACTAAACATTTTTGTTTTTAATCAAATTTTTTCCTGGGCAATGTCATTAAATCTGTATTATAACGTAAAAGGGGCATCATACTTTGGGTTCCTTTGGAAACATTTATCATTTTTTATTCTTCTTTATCAGGAGAGATTCTTCTTTGTTGCAGCTTCCTCAGAACTGAAAATCGGTTCTAATAGAAGAAAAGGATTTTTCGGAATTTTGAAAGATTTTATTCGATTTCAAGAAATTTGATTACAAGGGATTTTCAAAGATTTCCAGAAATTCGAAAAGATTTAAAGAGAATTTCAAGTATTTCAATTTCAAAGGGTTTTACGGAATTTTAAGAAAATTTGAGACATTTTCAAGGATTTACTGGGATTTCAGAAGATTGTGAAAGACATCCAACGATTTCGAAATTTTTAAGGATTTCAACGAAATCCTAAAAATTTTGAGGATTTTACGAAATAGGACATTTTTTTGAAGATTTTGAAGGATTTTAATAGTTTTCAACGTATTCATTCAAAAGGCTTTCCAAAAGATTTCAAAGGCCTTTTAAGGATTTCAAGAGACTGTGAAAGGTCCCCAAGGATTTTCAAAAGTTTCTTTGAATTTTTAAAGATCTCAGAGTTATCTATGAGATTTTGAGGGATTTTAAGAAACATGATTCAATTTTAAAGGATTTTAATGATTCCTCAATATTTCTAAGGATTGTATGAAATTTTATAAAATTTGATCTGATTTTTATGGATTTTTTTTATGTCTAGAGATTCCGAAGGACACTGAACAGTCTTGAGAGATTTAAACGAATATCTAATGATTCAAAAGAATTTTAAAGGATTTCAAGACTGTAAAAGATTTCCAAGGATTTTAAAATATGTCACAAAATTTGAAAGATTTTAACGGATTTCAATTGATTTTAAGGGATTCCAAAAGATTTTACAGGATTTCAAGAGATTTTGAAAAATTCCCAAGGACTCCCAAGATTCCGATTAATCGAATCAATGATTTAGTTTTGTTTTATTTTTAAGGATGATTCATTTTTTGCCCATTTCAAGAGATTCCAAAAAATTTCAAAGGATTCCTAAAGATTTCAAAGGATTTTTGGGAGTTTCATGCGATATTGATAGACTTTGAAGGATTTAAAGAAATTCTAAAGGATTCCCAAGGATTGGTGAATATTTTACGAAATTTTAATAAATTTTAAAGTTCTTCAATGGTTTGAAAGGGATTTCCAAAAATCCACAGGATTTTACGTGACAAGAAGAAATTTTAAGAGATTTTAATGAATTTCCAGAGATTCCGTAGGACTTCTAAGGATTTCAAAAGCTTTTTAATAATTTTGTGAGGTTTCAATTAATTTAATGAGATTTTGAAAAACTTTAGTAATTAGGAACGGATTTCCAAATATCAAGGGATTTTGAAGAATTTCAAGAGAATGTGAAAGATTCCCAAGAATTTTAAAGGATTTCACGAAATTTTAATATATTTTAAAGGATCTTAATGGTTTTCAAGGAATTCTCAAATATTTCGAAGGATTTTACGGGATCCGAAAAAATTGTGAAAGATTTCCAAGGATTTTAGGGGATTTTACAGAATTAGAAAAAATTGTAATATATATTAAAAATGATATTAATCGTTTTCAAGGGATTCCCAAAGATTTCAAAGGATTTTAAGGTGAGTTTTTAATTAATTTAATGAGATTGTGAAAAACTTCAATAATTTTTAATGGATTTCCAAAGATTTCAAGGGATTAAAAATTTTTTTAAGAATCTGTGAAAGATTCTCAAGGATTTTTAAGGATTTCACAAAGTTTTAATATATTTTAAAGGATTTCAATGGTTTTCTAGGTATTTCCAAATATTTTCAAAGATTTTACGGGATTCGAAGAGAATGTGAAAGATTTTCAAGGATTTCAAGGGATTTTACAGACTTAGAAAGAAATTTAATATATAATTTAAAGGATATCAATGGTTTTCAATGTATTCCTAAATATTTCAAAGGATTTTACGGTGATGTTTCAATTAATTTAATGAGATTTTGAAAACTTCAATAATTAATAACGGATTTCCACATTTCAAGGGATTTTTAAGAATTTCAAGAGACTGTGAAAGATTCCCAAGGATTTCTAAGGATTTCACAACATTTCAGGAAATTATAATATATTTAATAGGATTTCAATGGTTTTCGAGAAATTCTCAAATATTTCGAAGGATTTTACGCGATTCGAAGAGACTGGAAAAGATTTCCAAGGATTTTAAGGGATTTTACAAAATTAAAAAAGAAATTGACATATATTTTAAAGGATATTAATGGTTTCCAAGGGATTCCCAAAGATGTCAAAGGATTCTACGGTGAGGTTTCAATTAATTTATTGAGATTTTCAGAAACTTCGATAATTTATAATGGATTCCCAAAGATTTTGAGGGATTTTCAAAAATGTCAGGTGACTGTGAAAAATTTCCAAGGATTTTGAAGTATTTCACAAAATTTTAGGAAATCTCAATGTATTTTTAGGGATTTAAATGGTTTTCAATGGATGCTTAAATATTTCAAAGGATTTTACGGGATTTAAAGTAACTGTGAAAGATTTCCAAGGATTTTAAGGGATTTTACGATATTAAAAAAAATTTGATATTATTTTAAAGGATATTAATGGTTTTCAAGGGCTTTCCAAGGAGGTCAAAGATTTTTACGGTAAAATTTCAATCAATTTAATGAGATTTTGAAAAACTTGATTAATTATTAATGTATTTCCAAAGATTTCAAGGGATTTTCAAACATTTCAAGAGTGTGAAAGATTCCCAAGGATTCTCAAGAATTTAAAAAAATTTCAGGAAATTGTTATATAGTTTAAAGGATTTTAGTGGTTTTCAAGGGATTCTGAAATATTTCAAAGGATTTTAAGGGATTTGAAAAAACTGTGAAAGATTTTCAAGGATTGAAGGAATTTTGCGAAATTAGAAAAAAAAATTAATATATATTTAAAAGGATATTAATGGTTTTTGAGGGATTCCTAAATATTTTAAAGGATTTTACGGTGACGTTTTAATTAATTTAATGAGATTTTGAAAGCTTCAATCATTTTTATTGGGTTTCCAAAGATTTCAAGGGATTTTTGAAAACTTCAAGAGACTGTGAAACATTCCCAAGGATTTTCAAGGATTTCACGAAATTTTAATATATTTTAAAGGATTTTGATGGTTTTCAAGGAATTTCCCAATTTTTCAAATGATTTCACGTGATTTAGAGAGACTGTAAAAAATTTTCAAGGATTTTAGGGGATTTTATGGAATTGAAGAAAAATTTGATGTATATTTTAAAGGATATTAATGGTTTTCAAGGGATTACCAAGGATGTCAAAGTATTTTACGGTGAAATTTCAATCAATTTATTGAGATTTTGAAAAACTTTATTAATTATTAATGGATTTCCAAAGATTTCAAGGGATTTTCAAACATTTCATTTTTCTGTGGAAGATTCCCAAGGATTCTTAAGGATTTCGAGAAATTTCAGGAAATTTTAATATATTTTCAAGGATTTTAATGGTTTTCAAGGGATTCTTAAATATTTCAAAGAATTTTACGGGATTCAAAGAGAATATGAAAGATTTTCCAGGATTTTGAGGGATTTTACGGAATTAAAAAATATGTTGATATATATTTCAAAGGATATTAATGGTTTTCAAGGGATTCCCAAAGATTTTAAAGGATCTTACGGTGAGCCTTCAATTAATATAATGAGATTTTGAAAAAGTTTAATAATTTTTAATAGATTTCAAAAGATTTCAAGGGATTTTCACACGTTTCAAGAGACTGTGAAAGATTCCCAAGAATTTTTGAGGATTTCACAAAATTTTAATGTATTTTAAAGGATTTTAATGTTTTTCAAGGGATTCCCAAAATTTTCAAATGATTTTACGGAATTTGAAGAGACTGTGAAAAATTTTCAAGAATTTTAAGGGATTTTACGAAATTAAAAAAGAAATTGACATATATTTTAAAGGATATTAATGGGTTTCAAGGCATTCCCAAAGATTTCAAAGGATTTCACGGTTAGGTTTTAATTGATTTGATGAGATTATGAAAAACTTCAATAATTAGTAATGCATTTCCAAAGATTTTAAGGGATTTTTAAACATTTCAAAAGTCTGTGAATGATTCCGAAGGATTTTGAAGGATTTCACGAAATTTTAGGGAATTTAAATATTTTGAAGGATTTAAATGGTTTTCAAGGGATCTTCAGATATTTCAAAGGATTTCAGGAGATTTTAAGAGAAAATAAAAGATTTCCAAGGATTTTAAGGGATTTTACAGAATTAGAAAAAATTTTAATATATATTTAAAAGGATATTAATGGTGTTCAAGGGATTCTCAAAGATTTCAAAGGATTTTGAAGTGAGGTTTCAATTAATTAATTGAGATTTTGGAAAACTTCAATAATTATTAACGGACTTCCATATTTCAAGGGATTTTTAGGAATTTCAAGAGACTGTGAAAGATTCCCAAGGATTTTCAAGGATTTCACAAAATTTGAGGAAATTTTAATATATTTTAAAGGATTTTAGTGGCTTTCAAGGGGTTTCCGAATATTTCAAAATATTTTACGAGATTTGAAGAGACTGTGAACGATTCCCAAGGATTCTTAAGGAATTTTACAAAATTAAAGAAAAAAATTCATATATATTTTAAAGGATATTAATGGTTTTCAAGGATTCCCAAAAATTTCAAAGGATTTTACGGTGAGTTTTCAATTACCTAAATGAGATTTTGAAAAACTTCAATAATTTGTAATGGATTTCCAAAGATTTCAAGGGATTTCTTCAAAATGTCAAGAGTCTGTGAGAGATTCCGAAGGATTTTTAAGGATCTCACGAAATTTTAGAAAATTTTAAGATATTTTAAAGGATTTTAATGGTTTTCAAGGGATCTCCAAACATATTCAAGGGATTTTTAAGAATTTTAAAAATCTGTGAAAGATTCCGAAGGAGTTGAAAAGATTTTACATAATTTAAAGTTTAAAGAATTATTCTCAAGGAATTATTCTCAAAGATTTATCAGGATTTCCAAAGGTTTTCCGGAATTTTTAAACATTTCAAGAGTCTGTGAAAGATTCCCAAGGATTTTTAAGTATTTCACAAAATTTTAGGAAATCCTAATATATTTTAAAGGATTTCAATGGTTTTCAAGGGATTTCCAAATATTTCAAAGGATTTCACGGGATTTGAAGAAATTTTGATAGATTTCCAAGCATTTCAAGGGATTTTACAGAATTATAAAAAGTTTTAATATATGATTAAAGAATATTAATGGGTTTCAAGGTACTTCAAAAGATTTCACAGAATCTCACGGTGAGATTTCAATTAATTTAAGGAGATTTTGAAAAACTTCAATAATTTTCAATGGATTTCCAAAGATTTCAAGGGATTTTTAAAAATTTCAAGAGACTGTGAAAGATTTCAAAGGATTTTTAAGGATTTCACAAAATTGTAGAATATTTTAATATATTTTGAAGGATATTAATGGTTTTCAAGGGATTCCGAAAGATTTCAAAGGATTTTACGGTGAGGTTTCAATCAATTTGATGAGATTTTGATAAACTTCAATCATTTATAATGGATTTCCAAAGATTTTAAGGGATTTTTATAAATTTCAAGAGACTGTGAAAGATACCCAAGGATTTTTAAGAATTTCACAACATTTTAGGAAATTTTAAAATATTGTAAAGGATTTCAATGGTTTTCAAGGGATTTTCAAATATTTTAGAGGATATCACAAGATTCGAAGAAACTGTAAAAGATTTCCAAGGATTTTAAGGGATTTTACAGAATGAGAAAAAGTTTGATCATATGATTAAAAGGATGTTAATGGTTTTCAAGGTATTTCCAAAGATTTCAAAGGATTTTACGGTGAGTTTTCAATTAATTTATTGAGATTTTGAAAAACTTCAATAATTTTTTGTGGATTTCCAAAGATTTCAAGGGATTTTTTTAAAATGTCAAGAGCCTGTGAGAGATTTCAAAGGATTTTTAAGGATCTCACAAAATTTTAGAAAATTTTAAGATACTTTAAAGGATTTTAATGGTTTTCAAGGGATCTCCAAACATATTCAAATGATTTTTAAGGATTTTAAAAAACTGTGAAAGATTCCGAAGGAGTTGCAAAGATTTTACATAATTTGAAGTTTAAAGAATTATTCTCAAGGAATTATTCTCAAAGATTCATCAGGATTTCCAAAGGTTTTTTCGAATTTTTAAATATTTCATAGTATTTTATGGAATTTGGAGGGATTTTAAAATACTTTAAAGGATTTCAAAGATTTCCAGGTATTTCTTTAGGCTTCAAAGAATCTTAAGAAATAAAAAAAAATGGTAAAAAATTGTACATTTGAAATAGTTCCGTAAGATTTTAATATTTTATATTTTTAAAAAATGTTTACAAATAAATGAAGTGTTATTGTGGATTGAAAATGAATATTATTTATTAAAATCGGATTCCAGAATCGATTAATCAGAAAATCGAAATTAAAAGTTTGGAAGTCGATTTTTGTTTTGAATACGCTGGTTGTGTTTTTTAAAATTTTCGTCAAAGTTTAAATGTCAAAGAAAAAACTAACCCTGATTAAAAAAAAAATAGGAAGTGGAAGTGAAATTGAACATTTTATATAATAGCCCCCCCCCCCCCCCTTGTACTACCATTTTAAATCACCGTGCAAAAAAAACTATCACCAAAGCTTAATTTAAAAATAAATTATTTGTTACTGTCGCTAAAATATAAGTATTTATATTTATCATTCGATTCGAAAATCGATTATTTGAGATCGAATAATGAAGAAATTAAAATTAAAATTTTCGAACTCGATTTTTTTTCGAGAATCCCCGATCCCTAGATTCCTAGATCCAGCAGGAATTAGGAAAACATATTTTTCCCCTGGGAGGCGATTATGTAACATTTTCATTTCCACTTTCACTTTTCCGAAATTCACGCTGGTTGTATTTTTTTTTAATTTTTGAATTAGCTTAAATGACGAAAAAAGAAAACTAACCTGAATTAAAAAAAAATAAATAAATAAAGTGGAAGTGTAAGTGAAAAAGTTACATAATTGCCCCCCCCCGTATGTGCTACCCTCTCAAATCACCCTCAAAAACCGTGATCACCAAACCCCAATTAAAAAAAAAATTATTTGTTATTGCCGATTCAAAATAAGCATTATTTTTCAAAATTCGTCTGCAGAAACGATTATTTGAGATAAATTGATCGGAAAAATCAAAATTGCAATTTTGGAAATCGATTTTTGGTGTTGAGATTCGCCAATCCCTAGAGGTAACCACTAGAAAGTCAGAAAACCACTTTTCTGAAAAGACTACTAATCTGAATTCGAAGAAAAGAAAGTGGAAGCGAAAGCGAAAAATGTTACATAATCTCTCCCCTCCCCCTTTTAAATTACCCTAAAAAAACCACCATCGCCAAAGCCTAATTTCAGAATAATATTTTGTCTAAAAAGTGCCTGAAGTAGGAAGAAAAGGCGGGAAAGTAATTTTTCGTCAAAGAGCGCATGCGCAACCGTGCGCGAAAGTTACTTTTCCGCACCGCTCAAGATTTGGACATGCTGGAATCGCTTTTTCAACTACCGTGGATGAAAGGAAAAAAGTTAAAATTTGTTTTGAGTTATTTTGAATTTGTCTACAAATCCAACGGCTATAAAGCTGGATGCCCCCCGCTGAACTGCGATTCCTGATTAGTTATGGAGAAGAATTATCGCCCAACATTAACTATATTCACCCCCTCTGTTCCTCTCTCTTTCTCGGCCCGTTGTACGGTACCGCTGGCTGATATCGTTCGCGTAATGAATTCTGAGATAGGTACCTAGGGCAGTTACCAGCTATGTTACGTGTAAGAACATTCCATCATGCAGGCAGATACTGTATACATTTACACACGAGGACATTGAAATATATTATGTCACAAAGAAAAGTAATATTTCGAAGAAAATTAACAACACTTCCAGACCAAATAAAATGTAATATTTGGCGGTTCGTCACTAATCATAGTAACATCATCAGAAATCCATGGTTAAATAGGGTAGATGTACCGTTTGTGGCCACTTAGAGCAATTTCGTATCTTCATCAAGAATTAAATTAACCTAAATAAAATATTTCATAACGAAATATAAATTAATAACATGATTAGTGTATCAATAACCGAATAATTGAAATTCCGAACCTTTGAACCTTAATTTATTATAAGAAATTAATAATTTTTAATGTTACCTCTTGTATCACCAGTAATGGCCATAGATGTTTTTCAGCTTTTTCCTCTAATTTGTCTTGTTCTAATTTTTTCTGTTTTTGAATTCTCTCTTCTCTTTGAATTTTCTGAAGTTTTTTTTCTTCTTCTTCATCGTTTTTCTCTTTTTCTTCAGCTTCCATGATTTCTATCCATTTATCAGCTGTTATTACTGATGGTAAATGTTGAACAGCACGTTTTTGCTTTGAAGACTTTTTTTAGGCCACACAATGATTTCATCCATAACTTCATCCAAAGACTTTTGACGTATCGTTGAAGTATTATAATTAGACACATTTTCTTTGTTAGCGGTAGAAACTGCATCAGGTTCGATTAATTCAATAATAACAGATGATGATTGGATAACTTCATCACTGGAAGGAAGAACTGCTCTAACATCATTTGGATCTTTACTAATATCTAGGTGGATAAAAACTACAAAAAAGATCAATATTAAGAAATCGTGTTTAAATTTTTGTTTTATTCAGTCATGAAGATTACTCACATTCCTCAAGATTAGGCGTGAGAGACTCTGGAAAGGAAAATTCAATGACTTTGTTATCATTGGAAGTGAAAGGGGAAGGATCTTCAGATGCTACAGGCAAACAAGATAAGGATGGCAATTCATTTTCGTCATGTGTATCATCTTCTACACCCTTGACCCAAAGATCAAACAAAACCTCATATTTGTCATCAGCTTCCCAGACAATACCAGTGGCTCTTGCATTTTTAAATCGTTGTAAAACGTAAACGTCAATTTTGCTTTCAACGTATTCCCGATAAGATAAAACTTTTACTGATTTTTGTGAATTGAATTCGTTAAATTCACATTGAGAGTTTTCAGAATCTTTTATTTCAACGCATTCACTATGATCATCTGCGTTAGCATCAAATGGACATAAACCGCAAACTTTAAATCCACTCTTGATGACATCTGTGAAATTTTCCTCACTAATAAGCTTTGATTAAAGACCTGGAACGTTATGATTTAGAAGATCAGTACCGTTTTTTTATGCGCCAATTACGAACTAAATTCTTCCATCTTTGTTTTGAAGGAAAGAAAACAGATGCATCCAGTGGTTTTAAAGTATGCGTCGAATGGGTCGGGAAACAACACAGCATGATCTGCTTTCCCTTACAGAACTTACTCAGATGAATAGACATATGAGAAACATGACCATCTAAGAAAACAATCACAGGGAGTGCAATTCCACTTTTTTCAAGAAATCAGTAGAAAATATTGGTGAAATACTCATAAAAAGATTCACTAGTTATCAATCTATTCTCCGATTTTCATATTGCCCAATCTTTTGTAGCAGAATCAACACAAATTTTGGATAAACGTTCGCACTTCAAAATTGTTAATGGTGGCGCAAAGTCTCCAGCAGCATCCACATTAAACAATGTAGTAACGTTTTCTTTTTCATTACCAGCTACATCATAGACAGCTTTTCCTCTCTCTGTTAAGACAAGACCACCTCTTGGTGCAAGGTGCATCGCCGTTTCATCCATATCAAAAACCCTCCAAGGATGTTTAAATATTTTGACATTTTCACCAAGCACTTCTGCTACATGAGAAAACCAAGAACGGATGCCATTTTCAGTGACGATTGCCCGAGCCCTGCAATGATGTTTGGTTCTTTTTTGTCTAACACGTGGATGACGCCTGAGAAAACCTTCAAACCACTTTCTTCCTGAAACATTATTTTCAAAAGGGTTTCTCAAGCCTTCTGCTTCGACTAATTGCTTGACAGAGTCTATCAAGAAGTATTTATTTATTGGAAAACCCATTCTGCTGGTTCCTTATAACCACTCCTCCAATTTATCATCGATATTGTGACCAAGTACAGATTCCGGACCAACACGACCTGATGTTTCTGGTGCTTTTCCTTGGAGTTTATCACGCAACGTTGTTCTTGGAACTTTATATTGTACACTGGCTGCTGCAATAGCGGTCCCGTTTTGAATTGATTCTAAGGCTTTATTAAATCAGTTTGTGAATACGTGAAAAATGTCCTTTTAGGTTTACTGATTGTAGCTGAAGGCTTACTGATTTTATTAATAATAACTGAATAATATACGTGTGAATAATCTAACATATTAAATCAATAAGTAGTATGGCCAAAACTGGAAAACGTATGCACCAGTTGTGGCAATGATATAACCAAAAGTAGCACTTGTATACTTTTTCTGTACCAGTTGTGGCCATGGGCTTTTTTATTCATATTTTAGGTTATTATCAGTGAATATATATATATTTTTTATCTACTATTAAGTTTTTTGAGTAGTATATAATGAAAATATTCAAAGAAGATCATGATTTTCAACAAATATGAGTAATTAACTCACCAGGGTGTTCTGCAGATTCTTATAAGAAATAATTAAAATTGCCGAGGTACAATACGCGTCCATATATGTTCTCAATTATTTCTTAAACTATATTTTTGAGGTCCAATAGAGGAGAGTTCACAGCGTTGCCAACATATCAAAAAACCCTATAAGTATACTACATAATACTATAGTAGGAACTAAATATTTAAGATTTACTTAGAAATCTCAAAGTGGGCACAAACGGTACAGTGGCCACAAACGGTACATCTACCCTATATTGAAAGAATAACATAGGAAATTACATAAAAAGTAAAAGTGTGTCAAAACATAATATTTTAGCATCGAAATACAATGACTTAACATTATAGGTAGAGCGGTGAAGTTCAGTTACAGTAGTAAAATTTTCGAAAAAAAGAAGAGTTTCCTCTAAAAACAATGCAAATTCGATCTGACATTGTGGTAATTAGAAACTTAAAGGTTTCGTAAATAAAGGAATCAATTATGTAGAAAAATTGAGATTAGCATTTGGAAAAACACCCATTTTTGGAACTCGATGTTGAGTACTGCCGAGGGTGGCGCTGGCTGTACTTTTAGGTCGAAAATTATTCAAATGCATGGGGAAAGTGTGAAAAATGTGAAATTTTGTGCTATATATATGATAAAAACGGACTTTTTAATTTCTTCTTGCCTTAGGATTAAGTTTTGAGGTTTTCAGACTGAAATTTTATTAAGTTTTCCTTGTGATGAACGAGAATAATGGAAAGAATTTTGCCGAACATTTTGTCTTGAGAATTTGGAAGATATCAAGAAAATAAAAAAGTTTTCTTAAGACTCCTGGTAAAATTTAAATAATGTTTTATTTAGTAAATTAATTTAAGGAGAATATTGAAAAATGATTTTCTAAAATTTCGAAAAATAATGTAGAAAATTTTAAAGCAAAACTTTTCAATTCTGCACGCTTACAACATTTTACAGAAAATTCGTGTTAGCAAAGATTTCATAACATTTAAAACAAGATGTCGATTTCATAAAATTTATAAAAAATCGATTTTTGAAGATTTCCAAAAAAACATTTAGAATATTCTTAAGAATGAAAGGTTTCAAGAGAATGAAAAACTTTTCTAGCTGAACAAGATTTCAAAACATTTCGAAAGATTTCCAAGATTGTCAGAAAAGTATGTGGAAGATTTTAAGGCAATTTTTTCATTATGCAAAGTTTAACATTTTTTTTAGGAAAAATGCTACTCATTTTGAAAGATATTGAGAAGTTTTCAAAAGAATTTCAAAAATAATTCAAACCTTGAAACGATTCCAAGAAATTTAAAACAAAATGTAGATTTTTAAAGATTTCGAAAGAAGATGCTTTTTAGTAATTTTGAAAGATTTCAAGGGAATAAAATTTTTCTTTTAAAGATTTCAAAAAAATTCAAAAATTGTCGAAAGAGTATCTGGAACATTTTGAACCAATTTTTTGATTTTCCAGTTAAAAAAAAATTATGAAAAATGCGAATCACTTTAAAAGATATTAAGAAGTTTTGAAAAAACTTCAAAAAATGATTTCGAAAAAGACTGTAGAAGATTTTGAAGCCAAAATTTTTTATTTTGCAAGGTTACAATTCTGTTTTAATTTTTCAAAAATGATTTTTCATTTTGAAAAATGAATTTTAAGATAAAATTGAAAATCATTTTTAAATATTTCAAAAATTGAATCCGGAAGATTTTAAGGCATGTTTTTGTATTTTGCAGAATTTGGAAAAAATTGTAGGAAAAATCTAACACATTTTAAACTATATTTAGAAATTTTGAATAATTTCCAAAATGATCTCAAGAAATTTAAAACAAAATGTAGATTTTTGAAGACTTTTGAAAAGGAGCTTCCTAGGAGGTTCAAAAGCTTTCAAGACAATAAAAAAGTTTTCTTTCATAGATTCCTGGAAAAACTGTATATGATTTTTTATATGAAATTATTAATTTCAAGGGAAAATTGAAAGAGTGTTTTAGAAAGTTCAAAAGATTTCCGACATTGTCGAAAAAATATCTGGAAGATATTAAAGCAAGTTTTTTTGCTAGATTTAAAAAAAAATAATTTTTGAAAAGATTTCAAAAATAATTACAAACTTGAAACAATTTAAAGAAAATTGAAAAAATTAAGAATTTTGAAAATTTCAACAAAAAAAAGATTTTAAAAACTTTTAAAGGGTTCCAAGACAATAAAAAAATCTTCTTAAAATTCCTGGGAAGATTTAAATAGTGTTTTATTTGGTAAATTAATTTTAGGTGAACATTTAAAAAGACTTCAAAAGATTTTTTAAACTGTTCAACAATGATCTGGAAGATTTGTTGGTAAAATGTTTTTATTTTGCAGGATATAAAATGATTTTCTAACATTTCGAAAAATAATGTAGAAAATTTTAAAGCCAAATTTTGCAATTTTTCAACATTACAAAATTTTAGAATAAATTCGTGTTAGTTATGGACATTTCAACAAGTTCTGCGA
>JAABKJ010006685.1:0-21706 GCA_011634705.1 Andricus grossulariae
CGAAAGAATGGAAGATTCGCTGGCAGAAATATAAAGTTTTCAACATTAATGGCAATACTTACAGTATGAAAATTTTTCATTTTGACAGATAAAATAATATCACTTAAATGTTCTGATTTTTATAAAAAGCTGCGATCGTCTTTGCCCTCCGGCGTGGGGCAAAGCCGACGAAATACAGCTTGTTAGAAATAATTAAATGGTCAAATCGTTGTTTTATTCACGTAACTAATACTTATAGAAATATGATATACAATAATGCAGGACTCGAAATGAAAAAATGGATCAATTCTACATCTTATTAAGTTAAAAAAAATCATTGACTGTTAACTGGTCGGCGCTGCCCTCCTTACCCAATATCACACTTTATCATCATTTGCGACTCAAGAATTTCGCTAACCGTCCCGTGGAGGCGAAGAGGCACCCCTGTGACTGTTCACAAAAATAATGTTGGTCAAACTCCTGCCCCTTTCCAACGCCTCGTGAGGGACGGGAAGGCACCCCTGTGACTGGTCACAGAAATAATGTTTCATATATATTATACACAATTCTTGTATTTTAAACGAAATATCGATTATTTGCGACGCCTGATTTAAAATTAATATTAAGTGTTTTAGGCTGTGTCGACAACTAGCACGATGACCGATACCGAGGGTCAAACAATAACACTAGAAACATGGGACGAAGCTTCATTTTTGAAAATGGTTTCGTGAAAAAAAATTTTTATAACAAGCGTTTCTTGATATTTTTTATTGTCCAAAATCTATTCAATCAAATAATAAAGCCTGTAATTGTTCATGCTTATTATGATCAATTTTTGTAATTTAAATGAATAATCAGTTATGTTAACCGAAATTCCCATTCGCACCAAAAATACTTAGTCTACGCTCAACGTATTTTCATGAAAAAAATGCTAACAGCAAATTTTTCTTTTTAAAAACAGAATTTTTATCATTTTTGACCTTGAAAGAATACTTTCAGGTATTTGCGTGACTGCATACGTAATTCGCTTTTATTTCGTATTTCGCTCTTCGCGAGAAGCAATCTTGCCGGCGCTGGCAGTGCAGACTCTATCAAAACAAAAAGTCATTCCGAGATCGAAAACATAGATATTAAGAAATGTCTCATGGTATAAACTTTGTATTTTGATAGTTTTGAAGCTCTGGGTTAATGAAATCATAAGAAATTGTAATCTTAAGGAGCATCAATTAATCAATCCCCAGAAATATTGAAGTGTACGCAAATTATTATTTTATTATCTTCATTATTTTGGTTCATTATTCATTAAAAAAAAAATCCCAATTTTTTTGTCAAAACATTTTACTGGCTTGTGCAGTTGAATTCAAACCATTTTTCAGCGAATAGTAATGTATCCTAATTGGAGAGACTTCAAAAATTAATGTTTTAACATTAGACTGATATTGAATGACGCTGTCAATTTTAAAACTAATATTTTCCCAATTATTTCTATATTCTCATTTATGAGAACTTTTAAAGGATTTGACAAATCGAATCAGTACTTGAAACACTCTTTTAGGGTCCCAAAATAAAGATAAAGTTCATTAACAAGATTACTCCAAATGAAATTAATCAAATAATTGATATTATTTTGTCGAACAGGGCAATTAATTAATTAATTTCTAATGTTAATTCTTGCCGATTAATGGTCAAATTACCCAAAAGTTTTTTTAAAAAAGAGTTTTCGAAATTTAGGTCAATTATTCCGGCAGATGACGAAAAGATTTGCAACTAATCTTCATGCCATTTTTAAATTCAAAAAAATTTAAAAATGTGATATGCTTTTTAAAATTTACAAAATTATAAAAAATATCAAAAACTGGTTTTTCAATAGAATAAGAAATTCGAAACAACATTTTTACTAGATATTATATATTTTTAAAAATTGTTCAATAATTTTTCGATGAAAACAAAATTCAAAAAGTTTGATGATTTTCAAAATCATGAATTTGTTTTTTGAGAGAGATCCATAAGTTATAGTTTATGAATTAGTAGACTTCAACAAATTGAATAATTCATTCTAATGACATTTGTGTATGGGCACATATTGAAAAAATCCTATAGGATATTATTAATGAAGTAGATCATATCAGGATCCTTTTAAAATACACTGCAGTTATTTTTAGTATCTTCTCTGAATTCGTTGACTTTGTTGTTCTAAATTTAATCTCCTGGAGAATTCTTCAAGCTTATTTCAACAATTTGAATTTTATTCAATAATTGAGCATGAAAGAAAAAAATGATTTTTTCCAACTGGGATCCCATCGGGATCCCGAATAAGGTCCCGCTAAAGTACTAGGTATTAAAAAAATCAGTAGTCAAAGTCCAACTTTTCTTTAAAAATTTTTAAATCCAATTATGGACAAAAGTGCTAGAATGTAAAAAAAGTACGAGTGAAATAGGATTAAAGTATCAAAAGAGTTAAAAATATGTTTCGTTTTACCATGATTTTGGATGGATGGATGAATGAATGAACGAATAAATGATTGAATGAATGAATAAATAATTATAATTATATATATTGATATTTCTCGCTATGCTCAACCAAAGAAATTGATTGAAAAATATTTCATGTGATTGTTATAAACATTTTCTTAAACAAAAACTAAGATGGATAATTTTCACATACAAAAGAAAGGTTTTTTCACTGAAAATGTCTGACAATAAACTAACAGTGATTCAATAACTAGATATGAGAGACTAAATAGAAATTTTTGTAATTGTTAATAACAAGTTCTATAAAAAAATATCACAATCTGCCTAGCAATCTGCCATTTGATCGTAGGAAAGAGTTATTTTTTCTGCAATCATTGTTGTTATAAGCTTAATTGTAATATTACACCAACTATATTGATTAGCAATTGATATGTATATCTGTTTGTTATAAATCATTTTTGTAGACCAAAACTCTATGCTTATCATTTTTTTATTATAAAAACCTTTGAATAAATCAATTGCGATTCAGCACTCGAATCAATCTTGAATTCGAATTGTCGTGTTAGTTCCTCGATGACTTGATCAAGTTCAACTTCAACTTTTTCCCATTCAGGCTTGAACTTAATAATTATGGTTCCACTAAAAGTTAATAAATACAATGTTTTCGGCAAGAGTATTTTTCCATAAGGCATTCAGAAAAGTTTCAACTAAACGTCATAAAAATTGTTATTTACTGACTTTATTATTTATTTATTAATCATCACCAATATTAACAAATTGTAGGCCAGTCTCGTAGCAAGAAATTACTTTTCCTGTGTAAAAATGATAAATCTCAGTTTTTGTCTTTAAAAATGTTTATAACAATCACATAAATTATTTTTAAATCAATTTTTCATTAGAAATGATGCGACAAATAATGCTGTGATAACAGATGTAGGCAGTGGATCCCACACGGGAGGTGAGGCAAAAACGGCACTGTTTAGCCTGAAGATTGTGTCCAACAGACAAGCCAAGTTCAAAGCTTTTATTTTTCATTCGCAGAAAATCCTGTATTTACGGATCCCGTTCTTTCCACCAGTGCAATGCAGAAAAATGACGAGGTTATGGATAATACAGAACAGCTTGACGAGTAAGCCTTACTCGTACTCGGAGACGATCCTAGCAAACCCAAAAAGGTTAAGAATACACTTAGATCAGAGCTTTTAATAAGATAGTCTACCAGGATCTCTTCAGGTTTAGATAAAGAGGTTAAGGCTGAATTATTAGAAAAATATGAATATTTGCCTAATCCATGGACACAAAAATTGAATCCTGAGTTAATCTCTTTGCTTTCTGAAGAAGCCTATAAGCGTGATTCTCATTTTCAATCGTGAAATGCTTTTTGAAACGTTTACTGGCGCGGAAGAGTTAATATCTGATTTATATTTTAGTAAATTATAAGGTAGAAAAGTTTGCATAATTCCAACGATAAACAAGAATTTGAAAACTCTGTTACAAAAAAGTACGGCTGATGGATTTTCGTTTGAAAAAAATTTGTCTGAATAAATTGAAGAAAATAACGTCTTATAAAAAACCTTATGTAAAACATTCGAATTTTCCGCCCCCGCCTGTAAAGAAACAACAAAATTCAAATCAGTAGATAAAAATTGAACCACAGATGTATTTTGTGAACAAAAATGTATCGAAAAAATTTCCCTCTGTGCCAATCAGACAAACGAGGTTACAAGCCTCTCTTCGCTCACGTTTCGAATCAACTCGCAAACGTTCAAATCAAATCAAACATTTGGAAGTTTTTCCAAGTACTTAAAGAGATGGCAAAAAAATATATCCGATTCTTTTATTTTAGAATGTCTGAAAGGCTATAAATTAATGTTTGATTATTTTGTTACACAAAAGTTTGTACCTGAAGAACCAATATATTCTACCGATGAAAAAAAGCCATTTCTAATTCTGTCAGCGAAATGTTTTGTTTCTGGAGCAATAGAACGTTGTAACTTTAAAGAAGGTCAATTTATTTCTACATGTTTTTTTCCCCTAAAGAAATAGGCTAAACTCGACATGTCAAGAGAGACCTCTACATGTCAAATAAAGGTCAAAGTACTCTGTCATGGGACCTCATTTCCTGAGTTGCGCCAAAAGAAGTATTATGGTGATAAGAGTTTCATTCGAAATGACCTTTAAATTTTCCTTTAACATCAATATGCAGAATCTAAGCCTGATCAACCTAACGAATGTGACCTTAAAATTTCCATGAAATAATTGATTAATCAATTAATTACCTTGGTTCACTTTTTTCACTAATTCTGCGCGATTCCTACGAGGTCGTATGACAGCGTACTTTGACCTTTATTCGACATTTAGAGGTCACCCTGACCTGCAGAGTTAACTCTAGACCTAAAACAAATTAGGTTCAAGGTCAAATTCAAGGTCACTGTTAGATTTCTCGTTGGAAGTTACCTTGGTTCTTTTTTAGCAAACCACACAAATTTCTAGGGGTTTCCATACTTTTTGGCCACCCTGTATAATATTATTATTGTGTGGTATGTATTGTATTGGATGGTTCGCGGCACATTAAATACAATGGAATCACCAAGCTTATACGGAATTAGGCAGAAAAAAGACATCTGTGGCTCTTTGTTTCTTACATACCAAGTAGTGAAAACCATCAAGTTGATTTTCAATCTAGAATAACAAATATTCTCACAGAATGGGAGTTAACAAGTTATGCTTACAAAAAGATTAAAAAAAGCTTTGGTTTTCCAGCAATAGATTTATATGCATCGCGTATAAATTCAAAATGCAAAATTTATTGTTCTTGGTCTGAAGATCTAAATGCTTCCAAATACTTGTATAATTTAAACTTTTATGCGCTTCCGCCTTTTTCCGTAACTAGCAAAGTATTGTAAAAATTGCAAACGAGAGAGCTACAGGAATTATTATAGTACCATACTGGACTACACGACCTTGGTCTTCCATATTAACAAATTTACTTTACAAAAACCATTCATTCTTAGAGCAAATAAAAAATTACTCTTATCTCCTTGTAGATCTCTCGTACACCCATTGGCTAATCGTCTGGTTCTGCTGGCTGGAAAATTATTAGGCAAGCGTTTGAGCGAAAAGAAGTAAGAAATCGTGCAGTCGAAATTTTAATGTCGGCAATAGCGGATAGCACAATCAAACAATATAGCTCTACTCTTAATGATTGGAATGCTTTTTGTAATAGGGGGAAATATGTCCTTTTTCGGCACTTGTGGCAAAAGTTCTAAAATATTTGACCGAAAAATTTGAAAATGGATTATCATGCGGGTCACTACATTCTGCAAAAGCAGCTATCTTATTTATTTCGGATTACAATCTTTCAGATAGTCCGTCGCTTTCAATATTTTTCAGAGGTATTTACAAAATTCGACCACCTAGACCAAAATATCAAAGAACTTGGGATATAAGTATTGTTTTAAATTATATAGCTCTGTGGTTACCTTCATAAAAATTATCGTTTGAGAAAATAACCAAAAAATTAGTTATCTTGATACACCGTGTGCAAACTGTTGCGTCTATTCAAATTCAAAACATAGGTTTTTTAGAATCAAAAATTGCAATTGAAATATCTGATATAATTAAAACATCAGCACCTGGTAAATACCAACCTCTTCTCGCGCTACCATAATTTAAAGAAGAGCCAGAATTGTGTGTAGCGTCAACATTAATGTATTATTAAGAAAAAACTAAATAAATAAGATGTAACGAAAAGAAATCGTTTTTATCCACCAAAAAGCAGTGTAAATCAGTAACTTCTCAAACTATAAGTAAATGGATTAAGAAAGCATTAACTGATAATGGTGTTGACGTATCGATTTTTTCAAGTCACTCTACGCGACATGCCGCAACATCAAAAGCCTATTCGAAAGACATTGATTTAAACGTTGTAAAAAATACTGCTGAGTGGTCTGAAAAATCAGCTGTTCCGGCACAATTTTATAACAAATTAATATTTAAGAAGAACGATAACTTTGCGTTTTCTTTGCTGACGTAAGTCAATAAGTTGCAATTTAATTGTTTAATCATAATTGTTGATGTGTTCATGTTACGAAATAAAATTTAAATTTAAAAAAAATGTATAATACTCTTCATGTTTGTACATAGGTGTTTAAAATTATTTATATAAAAAAATGTGTAGAGAGTACTCGCTATTTAGCGCTAAACAACTACATTTGATCACGAAAACAAGAATCGAAATATAATTTACGATCAAACGAACTTATCTTAAGTGAAGATCGATCGAAATTATATGAGATCCTTGGTTGAGTGATTAACGCCCTCCACAGTATTATAAACCCCAGCCTACATAAAATAAATAGCGACTACTCTTATGATATCAAACTCTAAAAGATATAAGGAAAATGTAATCGAGGAGGTGACTGAATATGCAGTTGATTCGTTTTTGTCTCTCTGAGAAAGTTCGTGGTAAAGTCACCGAATTTAAGGTGTACTACATTTAATCACTCAAACAAGGGTCTCATATAATTTCGATTGCACTTCACTTAAGGTAAGCTCATTTGATCGTAAATTATTTGTTTATATTCCTGATTTATTAATGTTGAGCATCCAACGTTTCCACACGCTAGTCTAGAATAATGTTAGAAAGTTTTATCTGACTTGTAGATCCACTTGAAAAATGGTAGCATATATCATGATCATTCTGTCTTCTTCTTTCCTGAGGGTTAACTATGTCATCCTTGTCAACATAGATATTATTTTGCCTCACATTTGTAGACATTTGTAGAGTATATGGGGATGCTTGGTTTAGAGAGGGTAAGGTCCGTTCTCGCTCCATTACCATCCCCTAAATCACAACGGTTACGTTTTTAGTATGGTCGTTACTCGTGCTCTGATGTTTTTGGTCTCATTAGTAGCCTGTCTCTTCACTACCCTGGTGCTCGGTTAAGGGTGAGAATAGGATGAGAGGTGGTTCTGTTCAGTTCTCTTACAGTAGCTGCGATTAATATTCCAATTCCTACCGCTCTGTGTCATCAGGGAATTTACCTACCTTGTCTAGGAACCGCTTATAAATTACATCCGGCAAGGTTTTCTGCCCTATATTCACACCTTTCTCTCTTTAGACATCCCTTAACTACCTAAAATTTAACATCTTTTTTATTACCAACCATCAGTGATTAAAAAAATGAACTCATTATATTGTTCATTAAGATAAAAACTACTTCAGCAATCTATTTATTGGAAAATATAAATGTGAATAACAATTTTTTTAAATGCTTGAGAAAAATGAAAATTAGTGATATTTGAAAAAACTTCACCCTTTTTCCTTTTTCTTGTTTTTTTGCTTAACTGGGACCTGAGTTAATAGAACAATAGATAAGATGATTCAACTATGTTTTATTCAAAGTTTTTTTTTTTAGCTTAAAGTATACTATGATGTTTTCACTTCAGAATTCATATATTTTAGTTGAAAATTATAATATTTAATTGAAGATTTAACCACGTTCATGAAAATTCGTTCTTTTTTATTTAAAAATTATTTTTCTCAACTGAAAAATCAACTAATCCATTTTTTCCTAAAATTGATAATTTTTAGTTGAAACTTCAACAATTAAATTTTTTATTGAGAATCCGTCTTTTTTGGTTGAAAATTCCACTAATTGGTTGAAAGTTTAGCCACATTGTTGAACGTTCATTTTATTTGTTGAAGATTCAACTATTTTATTTGAAATTTATTATTTTATGGTTGAAAATTAATGATTTAGCTGCAAATTGAACTATTCCAATATTGGTTTAAAATTGATCGGCTTTAGTTGAAAATTCAAGAATTTAGTTAAAAATTGATGTATTTTTTGTGAATAAGTTTTTTTTTGTAGAAAATTGATCATCTTGATTGCAAATTTAATTGCTTGGATGAAAGCTGACCTACTCTGTTAAAAATTTATTTTATTAGTTGAAGATCAATTTCTATGATTGAAAATTAACTGTTTTTAACTAGAAATTCAGCTATTTCATTATTGGTTGAAAATTGATCATTTGGAATTGAAAATTTAACTACTTGGTTGAAAATTAATTTTATACGTTAAGTATTCGTCTCTGCTTGAAAATTGTTTTTTTTTTTTTTTTTTTTTTTTTTTTTTTTTTTTTTTTTTTTTATTCTGAGAATAATATATAACTGAGAATTTAACCATTCCATTGTTAGACGAATCTTTATCGGGTTTAGTTAAAAATTTCTTTTTTTTCAGAAATTAATTGTTCAACTGTAAATGTAACTATTGCATTCTTTGGTAAAAGTTCAACAACTTTGTTAAAAATTCACCCTATTATGGTCATTTCCTGTTTTAGTTGAGGATTTAACTATTTTATTGAAAATTTGATAATACTGTTGAAAAGTTCAATTTTTTGGTCAAAAGTTTAACTGTTTTATTGAACATTCTTCTTTTTTGGTAGAAAATTCACCTCTCTACTAAAATATTTGTACACAATAAGAGTTCAGCATTTTTCACCTACTGATAATTTAAAATGAAAATCTATTACTCGAAAATATATAATATGAATGTATGTATTTTATGAAGTGTAAACTTTTGTTGTTACAAGTAGCAGAGTATTAAGGTCTTATAACCCATCGTAAACCACTACAGATTTAAAGCATGCTGCTGTACGATAGATATAATCTCGATGAGTGGATGATACAGTGGAAACCCGGTTCTCTGTGTTTGTATTTTTAATTCATAAAAGAATAAAATAAAAACAATTTAACGTAATCGTGTGAAGTTTTATTTTGAATGTAAAGAATAGTCGAAGTTTCATTCACGTGCAGCACGTGTGATAAAACTCGACCGTTGTTGAGTTTGTTACAAGTTGCTTGAACAACGCTGCGACTCTTCAACATAGCAGAGTATCCAGTGACATTTGGAACGTGTTTGCTTATACAAGTGAACCTACTTGGTGGGTGTGAAATCTCGTTAGCGCCTGTATACACAGCACCCTCGGATATATAACGGATCGTTCAGTCCCGATTTAGGGATCTTCGTCAGGAAGCCAAGAAAAATAACCTTCGATCTTGTGAGCCATTTACATACTATCTGGGAAGAAATATTGTGTCAATAGGTGAATACCCTCTAGTAAAACATTTGAAGCATTGCTGCAAAAAAGCTTCTTTTTATAAGTCATGCACATTTTAAGCCATTTTCGATGTCTGTAAAGCGGGGCTAAAGTAATGCTTTTCGAGCAGGGTGACGTCAGAGGAAGGAAAAGTGTACTTTTCCATCTTAGGGAAGAAAAGTGTAAGAGGTGAATAATGAAAATTAGGACCCTGAAGTTAGCTATACATATAGATTTGAAAATTGGGGAATTTATTTAAACAAAAGTAATGGTCCTATTGAGAAACCAAAACATATCTGGATTTGCCTCAGCCATATCTCTAGGAGATTTTCGAATTAGGAAAAAAAAATGATTTTTAAACAATTGGGAACCCAATATAAACAAATGTATCAGTCCAAAAATAGTTTCAAGCATATCACTAAATACTTCAATCAAATATCCTCATGAGATTTTTTATTCACCGCCAAAAAATAACTATTCAAATAAATACAATGTTAATAACAATTTTTTAAGTTTTTGATCGTTTAATTTACAAGGATGTAAATTAACATTAAATAAAGACACACTAAATAAAGATAATACTATTATCAACTGTAAACAACCAATAATAGTAACAAATTAATTAATTTAACATTGCTCATATCCCCTCCACTCTCACTGAATGCCAAAAAACCCTTTGAATATGGATTTCCATATTCGCACATATAGCTAAAACGAACTAATAGTCCGACAAAAAATCTAAAGGTATCGTTGATTGCGCCTCGGTTATATCTCTGGGAGATTTTTGAATAACAAAAAAATTATTATTTTAACAATTATTTTGTTTATAATAGTTTTAATTTGTTTAAAAAATTGGTGAACAATAATTTGTCACAAGTGACAACCAGATATCGTTCCTCGAATATTACAGAAAGCAGAAAAAATTAAAAAAATGCATAAACTTTCATTTAAACATTATTTTTACTCCCTCCACTCTCATTCGAAAAATCCTTTGAATATGGATTTCCACATCGGATATATAGCTAGAACGAACTAATAGTCCCAGAAGATATCTAAATGTATCGTTAGATGCATCTCGGTCATATCTCTAGGAGATTTTTGAATAACGAAAAAAAATTATTATTCAAACAATTATATTGCTTATAATATTTGTAATTTGTTTAAAAAATAAGTGAACAATAATTTGTCACAAATGACAAGCAGATATCGTTCCTCGAATATTGCAGAATGCAGAAAAAATTGTAGATGTTTATAAACTTCAATTTAAACATTATTTTTACCTCCTCCACTCTCACTCGAAAAATCCTTTGAATATGGATTTCCATCTTCGGACATATAGCTAGAACGAACTAATAGTCCCAGAAGAAATCTAAATATAACGTTGGATGCGTCTCGGTCATACCTCTAGGAGATTTTTAAATAACGAGAAAAAAATTATTATTCAAACAATTATATTGTTTATAATATTTTTAATTTGTTTAAAAAATAAGTGAACAATAATTTGTCACAAATAACAACCAGATATCGTTCTTTGAATATTACAGAATGCAGAAAATTTGTTTGAAATTTATAAACTTCCATATAAACATTATTTTTAGCCCCTCCACTCTCACTCGAAAAATTCTTTGAATATGGATTTCATCTTCAGACATATAGCTAGGACGAACTAATATTCAGAGAAGAAATCTATTTGTGACAAATTATTGTTCACTTATTCTTTAAACAAATTAAAAATATTATAAACAATATAATGGTTTGAATAATAATTTTTTTTCGTGATTCAAAAATCTCCTAGAGATATGACCCAGACGCATCCAATGATACCTTTAGATTTTTTCTGGGACTATTAGTTCGTTCTAGCGATATGTCCGAAGATAAAAATCCATATTCAAAGAATTTTTCGAGTGAGAGTGGAGGGAGTAAAAATAATGTTTCAATAAGAGTTTATGAATTTTAAAGATTTTTGCTGCTTTCTGTAATATTCGAGGAACGATATCTCGTTGTCATTTGTGACAAATTATTGTTCACTTATTTTTTAAACAAATTAAAAATATTGTTAACAATATAATTGTTAAAATAATAATTTTTTATACGTGATTAAAAAATCGCCTAGAGATATGACGCAGACGCATCCAACGATATGTCCGAAGATGGAAATCCATATTCAAAGGGTTTTTTGGCATTCAGTGAGAGTGGAGGGGATATAAACAATGTTGAATTGATCAATTTGTTACTATTATTAGTTGTTTATTTAATGCTAGTTTACATCATTGTAAATTAAACGACCAAAAACGTAACAAATTGTTATAAACATTGTATTTGTTTAAATAATTATTTTTTCGCGGTGAATAAAAAATCTCCTGGGGCTATTTGAATGAAGTATCTAGTAATATGCTAAAACTATTTTTGAACGGATACATTTGTTTATATTGAGTTCCCAATTGTTTATAACAATTGAATTGTTTAAAAATAATTTTTTGTTACCTAATTCAAAAATCGCCTAGAGATGTGGCTGAGACGAATCCATATATGTTTTTGGTTTTTCAATAAGATCATTACTTTTGTTTAAATAAATTCCCCAATTTTCAAATCATATGTATAGCTAATTACATTTTCGACTGACAAAAAGTGATCGTCAAGCGATCATTCGATAGCGTTTACACATTGTTTGACAGATTGGACCAAGTTGAAGCGATAAGTTACCATAAATTACCGATAAATTACCACAAACTACCGGAACAAATCTATTTCAAATCAGGCAAGTTCTACACTTCAAATAGCAGAATCTTTCAGCGACGAAGTATGTCATTTTTTAGAGGAAATTAGGCGACATGCATTTTTCCGATTTGAGAGAAGAAAATTTCCACGAACCTACGAGTATTTGAATGTTGACGTCTATTTGTCAAAAAACACATTTTTTTCTTCAGGTAGTTGTCATGTCAAAAATCAAATCTCTGAAAAAAAAATTTCTCTATGATTTTAGGAATCAAAATAATATTACTGTTGATATTTCAAATAAAAAGAATTTCTTTATTTGAATAATTCTTTTTTGCAACTGTATTTTTATCTTACTATCGCTTCTTACACATTTTTGAAAAATTTTCAAAGTTTAAAAAATGATTACTTATATTTTAAGAGAACAAATTCTCTGCAAATCTTCTATTCACAATTTTCAAGTAAATTTTTCTATGGCTGAAATCGTTAAACCAGTCTTTAAAAAAATAATTTTTTTTGAAACAAAAAGATGTATTTGAAAACTACTTACCTTTTTCGAAACTGAAAACAGTAGAGTTCGAGGAAATGTTCTTCCCGACAAAATAAGCCATGATTTATTAAAATTCAACCAATTTTTAAAAATTGGTAAGAAGTGACAGTGAGAGTGAATTCAATTACAAAAACTATTGATATAATAATAATTTTGCGTAATTTTGAAACTTTTTTGTTAAAAGCAATGCTTTTTCTTTCATAAGAAATGACTGATAATATTATTTCAATTCTTAAAATTATAGAAAACTTTTTGTTACAGATACCATAACCAACCTAATGTTCTATTGTTTCGATCTCATTCAGATGACAAGATTCAAGATTCAGATTACAATCTAACTTATCCTTTTTCTCAGAAAAAATTAAACTTCTTTGTCTTAGATTTTTGTAAAGTACAAATTCAGTACTAACAATTTTTGTACCAACAGGAATGGATACATATTTATTGACAAGTAAGCCTTACATTTTACATAACAATTTTGGTTTGAATTCTCTTAGGCTTATATAGAAAATTAAAATTTGTAATTTCATTACAATCGTCCGAAATTGCCCCTTAAGACTTTGAATTTCACTTGAATTGAACCTCGTAGAGTAGTTACAATATATTTTTGCCTATAATTCACCTGATAGAGATGTAAGTAAGTAAATTATTCTCGCAAATAGATCATTTTGAGTGACTTATCGTTTTAGTCAGCAATATTAGCCCTTTCATATGCTAAAGCGTTTATTTTGTCAGTAGACGTGACTGATTTTTCAGTGAATATATGTTCGATTAAGTAAATCAATCAAGTTTTTCGTGATTGAAATTTATAGAATAATGTACTTCTCTAAATATAATGAAAAGAGGATTGAAAAAAGTGCAACATTAATTTTTCATGACTGTAAAAAAAAAAAAAATTTTAATTGGAAACAGAATAGTATGAATACAATATTGGTATAAGTACATAATGTCTTTATTTCAAAAAGTATTACATAGAAATGATAATCCAAAAATATAAAAGTGAGAACAAGAAGACAGATTAAAATAGCAACGAATGTGATATGAAAATGCTTATGTGTTACATTATTGTTAATAGAAAAAGGTTGATAGGACCGTTGATAGAAAAAGGTTTTATATACGACCAACTGAAACTTTGAGAAAGTCGATTTTAAATTTTCATTCAAATATAAATGAACGAAAAGTAATGTGATCGACAGTTTTTTTTTAATTGTGGTAAAATATCCAATATATTTTCTAAAAATGAATGTTATATTTAAAGACAATACATATATTTGTTTTGAATTTTTGAAATTAATTTATGAGCTCTTTTCCCATACATGGGATATTATGATTAAAAAAGACCCATTATGTTTCATTTTTTTCTCGACAAATAACATTCTATATTGAATTGACATGTTACCTGTACATATGTTAGCTAAAGAAGTATATAACAAAAACAAGAAAAACAAAACAAAATATTTTCTAACTTAACTTTTTTTTACATTATTTTCGATTCTATAAGTTCTTTGTTATTATCAAAGTAACTCTTTTGAATTTTTTAATTCGCAGATTCAGAAGATCCAGGAGATTCAGGTTGACTCCTATAATTTGGATTACGAGGAGTACTAGGATTAGCCTCATAATATGGATTACGAGGAGTCCTTGGAGAACCCCCATAATGTGGATGATTCTGAAATGGGATCTAAAGTTGTTGATACAAATGGTTGGCACCATACCCTGCTGAATTTTGGGGATTAGTACGTTGATGATAATCCTGGAAAATTGAATATATAGTGGTCCCAAGAAGTATTGGAGATCTATAATTATTGTGGCATTTAGGATCATTAGAAAAACATACATAATCCTCAGGATTTGGTGAAGATATCCCAATATTGTGCAAACGGGGGGCGTTTGGTTGAAGACTAGAGTTACCTTGATGATCCACATGTTTCTTATCCTGTTTCGGTTTACGAGTACGGACAGATCTATGTAGATGTTCATCTACGAAACGTCCAGTACTCTCATCAAAAAGTTCAAGCTGGTTGTTCGCGTTAAGTCGCATATTCCATGGCTTTTTCTCTAACTTCTTCATACCGGATAATGTTTCTGTCGAATCACAAACGAGATTTGTCAATTCGCAGTTTTAATGTGTATTTGAAAAGAGTAACAGCGTAATGAATAAAACAGCTTGAGTGAATTACTAAAAGCTGACAAGCAAACACTACTGTTATCCAATTGAGGGCCAGGATTAAAGAGCCGGTTATAAATTTCTGGCGCTCAGAGTTGAGAGACTCTTTACAGCTTGAATCTAAGCGACGTATGAGAGTTTTTGAAAAGAAAAATATCGTTCTTGGGTAAGTCGCATATGCTCTATTCATAAAAACAAATCAAAATTGTTCGCCTCAATTATTTACATGAAAGATGAGATATGCCAGATATCGCAAAAAGTTGCAGAGAGTCCTTACTCAAAAAAATATCTGTGCTGATTAATAAATAATAAAATTATGTTGATATTGATAATTTATAATTTAAATACAGTTAATTGTTAATTGTTAAGTTTTGTTACTACAAAATATATAATTAATACAAAAGTAATTAATTTCATCATTCAAATCATTGTACAGGTATAAAATAAAATAAAGAAGTGTACAGAACTTGGTCAAATTTTAATTCCATATCAAAACATTTGATTTCGCTCAACACTCGTAATTCTCACGTATTTTCAAGCGTAACGACAAATTCTAATACCAATAAAATCCAAATGTTTGTGTTTGAAAGTTTATTCCTTTCTGTTGAAAAGTCTACTATTAAATTTTTGGTCCAGAATTCATTTTTTTGGGGTAAGAATTTTATTATTTATTAAAATAATTTAATTATTTTGTTGAAAACTCAACAATTCTGTAAAAAGTTATACTTTATGGTTTCAAGTTCAAAACTTTTGTTGAAAATTCGTTCTTTTTTTAAATTTAACAACTTGCGAAACTTTTTTCTTTCTTGACTAGAATTTTCTTAATTCATCTCTTTTTGTAGTGATCTCAAAAAAATTTCTGTTCAGGTTAAAAATGATCTTTTTTGTTAAAAATTCACATTTTGGAGTTGAAATACTGTTTTGTAGAAAATTCGTATTTTCGGTAAGAAAATTCAACAATTTAGTAGAAAATTCCACTATTAGGTCGAATGTTAAACTTATTTGTTAAAAATTGATTTTTTAGTTAAACTTTTATCCTTTCGGTTAAAAATTAATTTCTTTGGCTTAAAATTTAAACATTTTGTTGAAAATTCTTTTTTTTTGGTTGCAAATTAATTCTTTAAACAACAAATATAACTATTCCATTTTTTTTTTAGAAAGATGTATACTTTTTAGTCGAAAATTGAACTATTTGTTTAAAAATTCATGTATTTTGTTAAAAGCTTCTCTTTCTTGTAGAAAATTATTCGTCTTTGTTGAAAATTTAACTATTTGATAGGAAATTCAACCATTTCATAGAAAATTCGTCCTCTTTATTCAAAATGAATTTTCTAAGTTGCAAATTCAAGTATATTACTTTTTTGTTAAAAATTAATCTGTTTTAGTTCAATAATTCAACTATTTAGTGCAAAATTGATGTAATTTGTTGAAAATTCGTCTTTTTTGGTAGAAAATTATAATTTTTTGGATTGAAAATTCATCTTTTTGTTTGAAAATTCAACTATTTGGCTGAAAGTTTAACTATTTTGTAGGAATCTCGTTTTGTTGGCTAAAAGATTAAACTTTTGGGATAAAAATTGTTTTTTGGCTGCGAATTCATATTTTTGGATGAAAATTCAACTACTTGGGTTAAAGTTAAAAAAATTTGGTTTATTCATTTTCCAACACTTACAAATATTTAAGTGTTATGAGAAAATTTTTCGCAGGGACCCGAAACTTTCGTTCCATTTCATTTCAGCCAGTTAAACAAAATAATTTTGATCCACAAATTAGTGTAATTTCAGATATCATCTACTTTCGTCCTAATCTAGAGATAGCAGATCAAATTTTGTCAAGAATAACTTTTTTCTATCAATAACGAAATGGAACAAAAGTTTCGGTCAGTCCCTGATTTTTTGTACAAATTTCGAAAAATTTACAGAGTATCTAAGAGACTGAAACAGAAGAAATGAACGCCATTAAAACAAGTGTGTTTCCCCTATCCACTTGATACTCTAGTCTGGATTAGACCTGGTACTGGGCTATAACTTGTTATGTTATGTACTATTTATTATTTATTTATTTGTTTGTAACTAGAAGGTCTAGTTTGGTTAGCTAAAACTTGTATAACAATTTAAATGAAGTCAGTTTTCGGTATTTTGAATAATGCGAAATGTTTCTTATTATTTATTTAAAATTACAGATAGAAAAAATATGTTATGCTCAAAAGTGAAGTGAAAATTATTATAAAATCACTTTGAAGGTAGCTTGAGCTGAGGCAGACTGTTTCGAGGGATTGTAGAAGTCTTTATATAAACATTTTGGGTAATGCTGGCGACTTGTAGCGATAGAGTCGCCATAGAGTCGTAGACTAAACATTGGCGACTGTGGGGCCAACCAGGGGCCTAATATCTTGAGGGGAGGTGAACCAGAGTCAGTTTTGCTCTGGTTGTCGTCCTAAGCAGTCGCTTACTATTTTTATTTCATTTAAATACATTTTGTCTAGCGTTTTTTCAGTATTTTGTACTCTCACAATTATAAAAAATATAATATTTTTTATAAGAAAAGATCTGGATATATTTATCCTTACAGATCCTTCCAAAAGTATTGCTTCAACTGATTTTTTATGATCTTTATAGCGTCACTGATTAAAATTAAGATAAGAACGCTTATTACTGGACTTTCAGACCCTCATTCGTGTGAAAATTTTCGTGCTTAGCTTTTTTAATATAAAGAAAAAACAGCTTCCTCGCCAGGGCCAACTTAGCCGCCCTCTTAGCGCGACTAAAAAAATGTTCAAGTCCGATCACTAGATTAAAAATAAATTAAAAAATTACTTCATGCAGAAAGGTTTAATTGTTAAAAATTGTTTCAAAATTTTTGTTCAATATTAATTTTTTGAACCTTTTCTTGGATTTTAGATGCTTTTTTTATTGTTGGCATTCTATGTATCCTACGAAAGCCCTTTAAAGGGCCTACAATATGTTCCCCTTTGTTTTTCACAAAAAATTTTAAGTCCAATCAACTGATTAAAATGTTATCATTACATGCACGTTGAGTTTAACATCGGTTAATTTTATAAAAAAATATCGGTATTGTTAATTTGCTTGTATAATTTGTTTATTAAATTAACAAATTATATTGGAAGACAAAATTTTATCAGGAAAAATCACAATCAATATCAAGACAACCTAATGAAAAAATTATTTATTTCTGTCTATAAATGTGTCCACAGTGCATTTCTTAATATAATTTGTTTATGAAGTGAGAAAACAACATTTGATAAAATAAACTTCATCGGTATATATCACTGTCAAGACAATTTGAACACACATTTGAAAGAAACAAATATCTGTTTCTGCCTGTAAATGTTCTCAATGGTTATTTGTTTATATAATTTGTTTATAACATGCACAAATGATATCGGATGAATAAAATGTATCAGTTATCATCGTGGTCAATATAATTTGAAGACAACTCAATGGAAGAGATGAGGAGAAAAAGTATATATCAAACTATGCGAAGGAGTGACCATTTTTGTAGATAATCATACCTGCTACATCAGTGTAGTTGGTAGTGTGCCTGGTTTATCAGTGTAGTTGGTAGTGTGCGTGGTTTATAATTTAGTGATTAGGGTTCAGATTTTGATACGTATGAATTTTTTGCGTTATTATATAAGTAAAGATAAGAAATATTTAAAATTATATATACGTTTAATAATTTAATAATTATTATTAGTTGGGAGAGCTAACAGTTTTATTGTTTTTATTTTTAATACAATTTTATATGCAGTTAGCCTTAAGGTTGTTCTATATATGTACTAATTAAAATTAACTATAAAAGTTTTTAAGAATTTATCTTTCAAATAACTTCTTTTTATGTAATTTGACCAAGAGTATTTATAACAGGATTTTGGTAGAGAATAAAATGTTATTTAGTTATTTATTTCTACTGCAAATAAAAGTGGTTCAATTATTATATTTTCAATAACCCTGTAGAGGGCCTACAAAGGGCTTAGCAGGGCTCTACAGAGGGCCTCTTTATAGGCTCGTTGAGGGAAGACTACATACGGCCTCCGTGGGCCAACGTAGCAAAGAGGCAAACTACGTGGGCCCTCGCGACGGTCAACTGAAAATTTCCATATGGGCCATTTTCAAGTTTCAATTTATCTGCAAAGTCCCTAATATCCTCGAAACTTGACCTACCGTTAGTTGAGAGAGTTTTCAACCAAAGCTAAAAGTTGTCCATATAATCCTTCTTTTTATAGAATACTAACAATTCTGTGTTTCCAAGTCTTTTAGTATTTTTCTATCTTTTCCCATGTCGAGACATGCAGTTATGAGATGCTGTTTATGTGTGTGGCCCAAATTATTCATTAATTAAAAAAAGTTTAACGCGTGGTCCAAGGCTTTTAAACCCTAAAAAGGGTTAATTTCTTATATGTGTATAAATAACAAATAATCTACGTAAAAGCAACAAGTATTACAACAAATAATAGTAGGCATCACTAAAAATAATTTTGGCCTAATTTTATTTAGAATACTACCCTTAAAGGTGAAAAAGCCACCCTTTCTAGGGATTTGTAAATTTATAATGTGTTTTTTTTCATACACATTGCACATGTTCAGACTTGAATGATTACAACTCTATTAAACCACCCGTTAGAACGATATTTTGCTTCTTTCACAGTTCTTCACATAATTTCTTATAAGAAAAGTCCTAGAATGACTTTAGAAATATCGCACAAAAAGTGAAATAAAAACGTCTTTTCGTATAAAGTGAGTAACTGTTTTAGAAAGATGTCAGAAAATAAGCCTGAGATTTATTAAAAAGAAATATCACCAAATGCAAACTACTACAAAATTAAAAAAATAATAATAAATAAATAATGGGAAATTAAAAAGGCAAGAAAATATGTGTTTCTTTTGTGTAAAAGGGAAATTAACAAAATGTCACTAAAGAAATGACTCTCTAAATTTGGAATTAGTTTGTGTTAGGTAATATTACTTTTTAATAAGTCCCAGGCTGATTTTTTGATATTCCAGTAAAAAATTTACTTACTTTACCGAGAAAGACGGTATTTTACAATTTTGGTATTAAGGGTGATTTCAAGGCCCAAAGACGGACCTGACGGTGTCAGAATTATTAAAGAAACTATGAAATATTTATGCGATATTTTATATTATCGTCCTAAGGGGTAGTGTAAAAAAGTTTAAGGACAGTTTTCTACCAAGGTGGAAAATAAGGTTCTATAAGTTCATTTTTAATCATTCAAGACTGAAAATATCTAACGTGTATAAAAAACTACATTATACATAATAGTTTTAATTAGAAGACTGCTTACAATAGCAACGAGTGTGACGTCAAGACGCTTTTGCGTAATATTATTGTTATATCTATGAAAATGGTACATGCTACGCATGCACAGATAAATGCCTCACATGCCAGAAAATATTAGTGAAATTGTATACTGGTTTTCGATATAGTTGTTTTATTCAACTAAAAGTGATAGTTTAGATTGCCAGGTTCAGAAGTTCGAGGACTATCCCCATAAAATTGATGATCAGGAAATTGGCTATACAATTCTTGATACATATGTGTAGGAGAAACAGCTACAGACTCCTGGAAATTAGTGTGTGGATGATTACCGTGGAAATTTTGTTGTTTAGAAATAGGCATATATGCAGAAATCCCAGGGAATAAGAGAGGTCCATGATTATTGCGGAAATTTGGATTGTTTTGCTGAAAACTATTCGTAATTGTAGGAATCCCGAGCATCCGGTCGTTCGAAATTCTATGCCTAGGGAGATGTGCATCTGCGAAATGGCCAGTATGCTCATCAAAAAGTTCAAGCTCGCCTCAACCGTTACGGCGCATACTAAAGTCGAGTCCGAAAGTCCTGAAACCTGGCTTTGAAGCCTTATTACTCGGCGAGAAAAAATCGCAGAATGTTGAGTCAAAGACAGAAACATTCTTCAGCATTATACTCGCAAAAAGATGTCAGTTTTATTTTCGTCAACAATTTTTTGCCTTTCCTGTGACAAAAAATGGGTGAAAAAACAGGAGAAATGACTCTCAACTTTTACTACGTCGACTTTAAAGTCCTCAACACGTTCAAAAATGGGTACCAGGAATTTGTAAAAATTCATGAGTATTCTGTATGATATACTTAACAAATGAGAATTTGTGTTACTTGAATTTATTGTTTATTTTAATTAGTAGAGCTAAAAATGTAAAAAATAATTATCTCGGCTCTGGGTAGAGATTTTAAGCTGAACTCTAGCTTAAAAGAAGCTTCTATATTCAGTGGTTTCATCTCAAAACTTGAACGGTTGATAAAAATGATTAATATCTGAATTAAAAGCGTCAGAATAAATACGATCTTAATGAGTTTTAATACTGGAAAACTGGTATTGAAAAACGTTCTTTTTCAGCATTGTACAATTTAAGCGTTAACGAGATCCCTTGCAAAAAAAGGGTCTAGATTCCGTAAGACATAGGCGTAGACTGAATCTCCTCTTCACTAAATATGAAACATTACGAATTTTCAAAGCGTCATTCAGCCTTTAAAATTCAAATTGTTGAAACGTCTGATTAAACAAGTGGCTCAACCTGAATAGAATGTAAATGTTAGGCTTTTGATGTTTTGTGATTGATGTGATTATAATAATTATTATTATATCATTAAGCCGTTTCCCTTTCGGGGTAGGCGTGAATTGCTCGGTTGGAAAGTAGTGATG
>JAABKJ010006686.1:0-21706 GCA_011634705.1 Andricus grossulariae
GGTGGAAGAGTCTACATCATCGACATTGCTTGTCCACTTAACCGTAATTTGCAGGCAACCTATACAACCAAGATCCACACGTATAGCGAGCTAAGGCATGAATTAGAGACAATATGGAGGAATGTGAAACATGCATCTATTCATCCTACTGTGATTTCGGCTACAGGAAATGTGCACGCAAGGTTCACTGAACATCTTCAACATTTAGGATTCAGTAAGGTACTGGCAGTAGCTCAGAAGGCGATTTTATTAAACACTTGTCGCATTGTAAGAAACTTTCTGGACAATCAGGAAGCAAGCGACTAACAACGACCTGGAAACTACACCATGCTCTAATTTTGTATCTAAAACATCATCGCAAATGATTTCATACATCTTATTAATTTAACTGATTATATTCCTATCGCATCAGCCACTTGACTTAGTCCGTGGCTATGATGGAAAACCGTGTTCTTATTAACCCGAGAACATCGCCCGAGAGCTCCGGCTCTCGCAGTCAGGCACGTTGCACTGGACTAAGTCTCCAACGCAACGAATTATGCGGTTACGTCACGAGTATCACGCAGTGCCACCCACAATAGGCCTCTCTCGGATGGAGGCCATGACTCAGTTGGGAGCGGCAATAGGACCGATCCGAGGCGACGACCAGGCAATGGCCCCGGACAAACGCGAGAACATCGATTTAAGTGGTTGGACCAACTCAGGAGGGACATTCTCACATGTTGGCAAAGAAGCTCACCGGCGCGAAGAGGATTCATGCAGAGGTTGCGTGACCGTTGGTTCAATATGAACCCGGAATATGCTAATAATACGCCTCAGTACTTAAGAGATCAGGTATCCGTGTTACGCAAAAAGGGATATGAAGCTCTTTATTGGCAAGAAGAAGAGCAACATCCTCCAGCGAACATATCACCCGTTCCAGCAAGACTACCTTTACAGATAGCCGATAATGCCAACATGATTAGCTACATAACATCTAATAAAATATTCACTCCAAAAGTTAGGGCACTTGCGCGAAACGTAAGCAAAGTAAATCACACGCTTAACAAGTGTAAACTGTTAAGCATCAAGCAGCACTGGCCGCAAAAAATAAGATCTCGTTCAACAGCGAAACAGCGCCTTGAACGGCGAGTAAAATGGATTCAGGAAAATTCCACCTTTTCAACTCATCCTTCCCATCTGTTTAATAAAACGTCGCGTGCTGTTAAAAATCCGCCTAGCTGAGAAGAGATTCAAGTCTTCTGGGAGACAGTGTATTGAGATACTTATCAGCTAAATGAAGACGCTTCAGAGATATCACTCTTTCAGCGCCAGTGCCAGATAAAATCAACAACTTTTGGCGGAAGAAATTCACTTCTACGCACCAACATCTAGATCGTATATTTACTACTTTCTTGAATTGAGAACAACCCATCCCGCACTGCCTAGTGGAAGTACGCACGGTATTGATCCCTAAGACCGGAGATTTGTCAAGTCCACAGAACTACAGGCCCATAGCTTGCTTAGCACCAGCCACAAGCTATTCACTGGGATCCCCAAAGAGAGAATATTAACATCTATCGAGCCGGTATGGAGTACAATAGCTGAACAACGAGGATACAAGAGAGGGCTGGAAGGTTGCAGGAAAAACCTGTTGATAGAAACGTGTATTACCTCAGACTCGATCAGGTAACGATGCAATCTATCCATGGCTTGTATTGACTACCGTAAGGCATTCGAAAACACGAACAATGAGCTACTTATTAAGCTCCTTGAGTTCCTCAAGGTGCATCCAAAAATAGTGAGATGCATAAAAGAGCTTACGCTCTTGTGGCGGACAAGATTTGTCATGACATCTGACAAAAGAGAAGTGACTACCAGCTTTGGATACATATGTGGCCCGCGGACAGAAGATAATATAAGGTCAACCAACTTTTATACATGGACGAGCTTGAACTCTTCGCTTCCTCGCAAGTGGATCTTAACATCCTGGTGGATGCGGTGAATAGGTACTATGAAGCGATTGGCATGAGCTTTGGACTGGAAAAATGTGCCTGCATGCACCTACACCAAAGAAGACTAGAAACTACACCATCGCGTGACGATCAGGACGTTCAACTCATAGGCGGAAATACCATTCAACATTCTGGTAATGGAGAAACATATACATGTCTTGGAATACCGCAGGCGGAAAATAAAATGTGCGTGTTTGAAAAACGGGCGTTGTAAAAAGGTTGTAAAAATTTGGGCTTCCAAATTATCTGGAAAGAGTATGATCCAGGCGACCAATATGCTGGCCGTTCCTATACTGCTCTACACGTTTGGTGCAGTAAAATTCAACGTCGATGAGTTAAAGCAACTCGACCGAAGTACACGCTAGATGATGACAATCGATAGAAGTCATCATTCTAGATCTTACGTAACTCGAATATACCTACCTTGAGATAAAGGGGGTATAGGCTTGATAAGCTTGGAGTGTCTTCACCGAAGAACAGTTCTGAATACAGCCTGCTCAGTTCTACATAGTGCAGATTCTCTTATGCGACGTGTGCATCAACATGAAGTCGTCAATGTTGCGGCGTTTCTATACCATGCCGCAGATAGGGCCGCAGAGGAGCTCGGCCTCCCATTTGATTATAGCGACGCTACACATGGTCTAGCATCACTAACACCTTCGGTGCTCAAAAGTCGTGTATAGGAAGCAGAACATATGCTTCTACTAAGAAAACATGCAGACAATCCACTTCTTGGTAAATTATACGGCATCATACGTAGAGAGGAGCTCTCGATAGGTCTGTCCAACATGTTCCTCAGGTCTGCTGGATTGAGATCGGAGACTGAGGAATTTCTTTTGGCCTGTCAAGACGGCGTTATAGATGCCTTAGTTTACCGCGAGTGCCTAATGAATATACCTGTAGGCGATACTAACTGCCGAGTCTGCAAACAAGAGCTAGAAACACTTGGACTTGTTTTCAGTGGATGCTTAAATTATGCACGCTACGGGTACATAGAGGGAAACAATGCGGCTATAAAGTGTTATATTACCATCTTAGGCACTGCCGATGGTAATATCACGGCAAAAGAGAAAGAAAAACGGGCGAAATATCAAGAACTTCTTTTCGGCCTGAGCAGGCTGTACCAAGGCTACAAAGTCCATCTTGTAGTTCTCATAATCGGTTGTCTTGGAGGTATGAAAGCTTCATTTCTTAGCCAACTCAACCAGATTCCGGCTTGCGAGCGTCAGGCTCATTCCATCGCGAACCGGATTAAAAATGCTGTTCTTCTGGGATCATTGCATCTAGTCCGTCAACACTGTTCCTCATAACATTCTACAAAGATTGGTAGCTCTGAAAAAGTATCCAGAGGCGAGACCTTCATCTCCAACTGTCCTGTCTGCCGCGTAAGGTCATCCGCGTCTAGAGACCTGACCCCAAGGAACAGTGTTGAACGATGTTGTCTCGCGTAAATTTCCTGTTCTTGTTTACCTTCTAGGATAGAAGGACCAGAAGTGTATGTCGTACACGTTCCAGTTGCGTCGGGGTTGGTTGCTTTAAGGAACCATGATCGTAGCTTCCGGAGCCTACAACGTTTCACATATAATAATAATATATGATTGGTAGATGTACATGAACGACAGAAAATTGCTTCCATGAAAGTCAGTACAAGGGGCATATTCGGGACACAGAACAAAAATTTAGTGTAAAAATTTAAAAATTTTTGAAGTCAATTAAAATTTCGAAGATTTTAATTAATTGGTGCAGTCTGGAAATACAAATTTTATGTAAAAATTCCAAAAATTATCGTGATTTTTGGAAATTCTATCTGATTGGTAGATTTCCATGAAAATCAGTACGAAGGGGATTTTCAAGTCACAGAATGAGAATTTAGGTTAAAAATTCAAAAATGTACCCTCAATTTTTTAAATTCGATTAAATTAGTGGATATCTATGGAAGTGAGTACGAGGGGGGGTTTCAAGTCACAGAAATTTATTGTAAAAATACAAAAATTCAAAGAAGCGACTTAAATTTTGACAATGTCATTAAAGTATTGGATTGTCAAGGAAATTAGTAAAATAATGTTTTTTCAGGCACAGCACACATATTTGGGTTTAAAATTCTAAAAGTGGACTCAATTTTGGAAAATGTTATTAAATTGTTAGATTTCTATGTAAATCGAGTACAAGGGTGTTTATCGAGTAACAGAAGAAAGGTTACTTAAAATATGGAAAAATATATTTAATTGGTAGATTTCCGTGAATTCCATGACGAGGGAATTTTTTGAGTCTCAAAATAAGAATTTCTACCCTAAATTTGTATTCTAAATCTCGAACAACCCCTTCGTACTGACTACCTCGGAAATATACAAATTTAACCTATTTTCCGTAAATTTGTTGAATTTTCACCTTGAATTCATTTTATTTTACTTCAAAAATACCCTGGTACTGACTGTGATGGAAACCCACCAATTTAATAAAATTTGAAAAGTTCAAGTTGCTGTTTCGAATTATTGAATTTTGATCCCAAATTCGTGTTTTGTTCACCGATATCCCCCTCGTGCTGAGTTTCATGGAAATCTACTTACGAAATTTGAGTAAAATTTGAGTAAAATTTGAATAAGATCTGTTGCAGTATCTTCTTATACCATTGTCATATTTGACTGTCCTAAATCCTCTTCTTCATTGCCAACAAAAGTCAAGAAAGACCTGATTTTTATTCTTAAACTTCTGACGTGGTATATTCTATTCAAGATATCAGAAATATCTATTTGAGAGGTTATTCGAAATGGAATTTCATAAGCATTTCAATAGTTTAAAAAAAAGTTTCTTCCTTTTTATTTGAACAATATGTCAGTCTTCAAAATGTACCTAGACTTGAATAAATAAAAATGCAACTTCTGTAGCACGCTTTTCTCAGTGTCAATATTCCAAATTAAAAGTTTACCAATTTCCATTTGTTCTTGCAGAAATAATTTCGGATGACGACTCACCTCGTCACCCGGGCTCGCGCTCGCTCCAGCGTAGCATACCTTCTTCAAGCCAACGAAGCCGACCAGCTGACCTATCTGCATTGGGTAAGTCACTTTTTTAAGTGACTTGTTACAGTTACGTTAAACAGTAAATAAATTAATTCATTACAGTTACATCTTTAGCAATTGACTACAATAATAATCTCTCAACAATTTAAATATCACGTCAATGTCACACTTTTCCAGTAAACATAAGTTTAAAATCTCATAAAATTCTCTTCAACATAAAGTTATTTCCTTGAAACTATTTAGTTAGATCCGGGTTTAAAAGGTCTCTTAAGGGTTCGGGTTTGGACCCAAACATTTTACATTCTTGAGGAACCAGTTCCGAACCGGAAACTTTAATTCATTAAGTTTACGCGTTCTAGATCTAACTTTTTAAGTCGTAAGGGCTTTGGATCTGAACCGGGGCCCCTTAAATTATTACGGATACGGGTCCGGACCACATCATTGAGAAATCCTTTCGTATCGGTTCCAGCCGATCTGAGAGAAAGAGAAAGAGAGGACGGAGCAGTTCAGTTGGAGATATTGAAATTATTCAGTTACCTTGAGATTGCGGAAAAGATTCCGACAGGAACTGAAGATGCGCAGAACAGTCGCACTGTACATTATTCTGCACAGTGAAGTTACACGGCATTTGCGGCTGGGCATCAGGGTTCAATGTATAGGATAGTTCAATATCACATATGGTTGCGAAATAAAGTTGCGCGACACTTATTGCTACGAAGTAGAGTTACATTGCACATACAGCTGCACAGTACATGGTAGTCAAGTGGCACTTATGGATGCGCAGTAATGTTGCGCACTCACACAAGCAATGCAATGTTAAATTAAATCAGAATTACGTTATGAAGTAATTAATTTATCGATGATCGAATACAATTATAGGTTCCAAATTTTAAAAATAAGAAATTTGATATCAATTTTGGAAATTTTATCAATGTGACAGGTTCTTATTAGAGTCAGTACAAGGGGTTTTTTAAATTGTAGAATATGAATTTGAGGTGAAGAACCACAAATCAAAAAATGCAAACTAAATTTTGAAAATTATAATAAAGCGAGTGTAAGGGTTAATGGGCAACTGAGTGACTGGTTCGATATAATGCAAGGCGTGAAGTAAAGATGCCTCATGCTCTCATGGCTATTTATCATATTTATGGATAAGTGTCTAATAATGGCCCTCTTCGACGAAGAAGGTGTAAATCTAGAAACACTGAAGTTTATCTGTAGAGCAGGGTGCATTCTCAGAAATAAAAATATATAAAAAAGCTAAAATGGCCACACATAATTCTATATTCGTACCGACCGTACGATACGGTAGCGAGACATGGACCTGTCAAGAAAAGGACAAGAGTAAAATTAACGCGATTGGTATGAAGCCTCTGCGTACAATATGCGAGAAAACACTGATGGATAATTTCGATACGAGATAAGCCTCAAAGAATGTGGTAGTACAGGAGAGACACTAGTTGGCATATGGGAATAAAATCAGTTAAGATGGTTCGGACATGTTGAAAGAATAAAAGATGAATGACTGACCAAACAACTGTATAAAGGTAAAGTAGATGGTAGAATTTCCAGAGGTAGACCGCCGAAAGAACGGTTAGAATCGCTGAATGAGAAATGAATCCGAAGAGATATAAGAAGCCATAGAAACACGAGAGCTTGCACAAAAAATGCATGGACGTGAAGGAAGCTAGAGTAGTATGACAGGGGAGAAAAACAAAGTCCTTGGATACTAATGGGCCCACGCTCTTTTTAGATCACTTGATTGAATTATAATAATGCGTCCGTGATTGATAATATATATCGGGACAGTCCCGTGCTCCGGCTCTTGCAGTCAGCCACGTTGCATTGGGCTAACTCCCCAACGCAAAGAATTATGCGATTACGTCACCAGTATCACGCAGTGCCACTCACTATAGGCCTCTCTCGGATGGAGGCCATGGTTCAGTTGGGATTGTCAATAGGATCGAACTGAGGCGACGACCAGTTAATAGCCCCGGACAAACGTGAGAACATAGCAAAGAACAGGCAAAGAAGTTCACCGGCGCGAAGAGGATTCATGCAGAGGTTACATGAACGTTGGGTCAATATGCAACCGAAATATGCTCATAAAACGCCTCAATATTTAAGAGATCAGGTATGCTTTTTGCGCAAAAACGGATATGAAGCTCTTTTTCGGCAAGAAGAGCAACATCCTCCATTGAACATACCACCCGTTCCAACAAGACCACCTTCACAGATAGCCGATAATGCCAACATGAGAAGTATATTGTATTCAAAATATCAGAAATATCTATTTGAAAGAATATTCAAAATGGAATTTCATAAGCATTTCAATAGTTTAGAAAAAAGTGTCTCCGTTTTTATTTGAACAATTAATCAGGTTTCAAAGTGTACATAGGCTTGAATAAATAAAACTGCAACTTAAGTAGCATGCTTGTCTCAGTGCAAGCATTCCAAATAAAAAGTTTATCAATTTCTCGTTGTTCTTACAGACATAAGTTCGGATGAGGACTCACCTCGTCGCCCGGGATCGCGCTCGCTCCAGCGTAATTTACCTTCTTCGAGCCAACGAAGCCGACCAGCTGACCAATCTCCATTAGGTAAGTCACTTTTTTTAAGTGACTCGTTACAGTTGCGTTACGCAGGAAATAAGTTAATTCGGTGCAGTTACATCTTTAGCAAATAACTACAATAATCTCGCAACAATTTAAATATCACTGTTTTAGTATACATCAGTTTAATATCTCATAAAATTCTCTTCAACATAAAGTTCTTTCCTCGCAACTATTTGGTTGAAATTCATGTATTTTATTAAAAACTTGTCATGTTTGTTAGTAAAATTAGTCCTTTTTGGATGATAAACTACTGCATTAAAAACTCGTCTTTTTAGTTGTATATTCATAATTTTAATTCCAAACTCATATCTTTGGTTGACAATGTTACTATTTTGGTTGAAAATTAATTTTTTTTTGAGTGAAAATTTAACTATTCCACATTTAGAAGATATAGCTTGTATACCAGCCCGCTTATAGATGTGGCAGGGATCGGAAACTTTTAGGTTGGACCCGAGGTTAAAGGTTCCTTAAGGGTTCGGGTCCGGAGTGGACTTTTTCATTTCTTAGGGATTCGGGCCTCTGAACCCAAACCTTTTACATTCTTAAGGGTCCAGTTCCGAACCAGACACTTTAGTTCATTAAGGGTCAGGGTTCTAGACCGGTCTTGAACTTATTCCTAAGCAGTTGAGTTACATAACATATACATCCGCACAGTCAAGTTCTCTGGCAAATACGGATATGTAGAATATTCAGGCGGCATTTATGGCAGTGCAGTAATGTGAGGGGTACTTAGAGATGAACAGTACAGTTACATAGCCCTTACATCTGCGCAGTATGGTTCCATGGAACCTAAGGATGCGCAATAGAGTTCCATGCCACTTGCGGATGTCCAGTAGTTGCATGGCACTTATGGCTGCGCAGTAATATGGCGCATCTTCTTATATCAATTTCTTCAAGTAGTTATTGTTGCGTTTCATCTTTTACTATAGGCGCTGATTGCTTAATTTCAGCCTTTGTTTCAGGCAACGCTTGATTAGTTTCTTCATTGTTAGAATTTTTAAACTAAATACAGACAATTTCGCAAAAGTTTTTTCGCAAAAGTTTAAGGTCCAATAAACCGGGTTGAGTCCAGTAAGTGTTTATTTGTCACAGATATAATGTTGGTCAAACCACTACCCCTGTCCAATCTGTCGTGAGTGGCGGGAGAGCAGCCCTGTGGCTAGTCACAAAAATAATGAAGGTCACACCCCTAACCCTGTCCAAGTTCATACCCTATACAGGGCTCACCACTTTCAGCAGGTTTTGAGTGCCACGACGAATTTCTGACTGCCAGGAAGTTTTTCTGTCATTTTTTTCTGCGGTTTCCAAGAATCCTGGGAAGGGTTACGATCGTTACGGTGACGCCTTATTACGGCTGATTTTTCACACCGGAGGGTCTGATTTTCTTCTACTTGAATTCACAATTCATTTCATTTCAAACTGAAATTGACCGTGAAGGATTAGGGAAGAGTCGAAGGACAAGTTCGACGAAAATTGATTGGGGACTGTTTGACCTAGTCTCTAGACTGCCACTGACAGTCTTTGCAGTCAATGACTGCCTTCTAGAGAGCCCCGCCCTTCCGCTTGCCAACGGATCGTAGAGAGGGAGGTACCCCTGTGAATAGCCACGAAAAAATTAAGATCTCACCCCTAACCTTTTCCAATTTGCTTTAGTCTGTGACGTCAACTAGCAAGATTGCCGTTACTGCAATAAAATCTTCAACACTTCATCAAATCTATCACTAATTTTTTAGAAAATATTACTTTGAAAAAAGTGCGTGCCACAAGACATATGCATCTCGATTTCGACGTTTTCCAATATTTTGTGTATTGACTGAGATAAACACAAAAAAAACATGAATTTAATGAGTTTATTACGGTTTTCACCATGAAAATGGAATTTGCAGCAATTTTCACTATCATGTTAGGTATCACTTGTCAGATTCTTTATCATCTTCATCGCCTTTGCTTGTCTCTTTGTTTTATTGGCTGCTTTATCACGATTTTGTTCATTGGAGCAGTTTTTTCGTGGGTCTCTTCAGTGGTTTCTATTTGTCGCTTTTTGGGAAGAAGCCGTACTTCTCAGGGGATGAAAACTTTTTACTTGAAGTTTTCCATCCTGAGTAGGAATGAAAGCGTGGTACTGTGATGTACCCAGAACCGCAATGTAATGCAGGCATTGTAATTTGTAACCTAAAAATGACAGTCTCAACTGTCGCGGGACCTCAACTCTGGCGGAGCATCCGGCTACTCATCGTTCAATTACTGGAGAACATAAGAAATTTTGTAACTCAAAAATTTTGCTCCGTAAAAAGTACCCTCCAATAAAATACATTATTTAATTTTTTACAGATGTTATTAATTTTTGGGAAACATAAAGCTTATTTAATTTCTCTATTTGGTTTTATATCAAACTGCAATACCGACGGATCTCGACATTCTCAGGTAGGAAATTCCTATCTGACAAGTCTCATAACTTGTAAAGGATGGTTAACATCCGTGTATAAGACGAATTCTCTACAGTTTCTAAGCGATTTCATCTCACTCAAGAGAAATATTTTTTAATTTGTCTGTGATAAATACAATCATTCATTAAATTAAACCTGAATAAGCGAAATGTTTTTCGAAATCTCTGCTGCTGTTAGCGACGCAGCAGACGACGCTTTTTCGATGGAAAATTATTTCCAGACAGCTGGAAAACGCAAAATTATCTCAGTTTTGTGTTAAGTTTATCCAACAAGGTTAATTTCTCTTACAGCGGCCCTTTCTCCTGAAATTGATTTATATTTTTTTTATTTGTTAAAAAATGTAATGTTCTTTTTCTTATTGCAGAATCCCGGTCCGAGTCTTCTTCAGTCGGCCGTGTTTCTTCAAGGCGTATTCTTCCTGTCAGTACCATGGTTCCTCCTACAAGACTTCCTTCTCCTGACGGACATGGATGCGGAATTGAACAACTCACATTCATTCGGCTTACTTCTCTTATGAATCCGCACCGAAAATTCGAGCTTCGAAGATACACTTTTCCTCTTGATAGACCACTTGCACTCAAAATAGGAGATAATGACTATGAGTCTATGCCAACCAAACAACAAATAGTATTATCAACATACAGTGGTGATGTCTTTGCAATATTGGAGACAGATAATGTTCTTATTGGAATGTACATACACAATATACCCAGTAAAGAACGAGCGAAAATAAACATGGCAAGTCGTACGGTTACCCCAATGACACAAGAAGAAATCGATGAAACTCCAGTAAATCACGGCTGCCCAATCATGACGAGTTATAAAGTAGAGATTGTTTCAACATTATCATATTAACTGGGGTTTATCTTTAGCTTTACTGAATATCAGTTAAGTTTAATAATCATAGAATTTGGTTAAGATTAAATGTGAGATGTCTATTTCATCAAAAATAATCTTAGTTTTCAGTAGTAGTAATGTTGAATTTCAAACTCAGCTCAGTCATATTGATTATCATTGAGTATTTTGTTCAGTTTGCGTTTATTGTGTCCTGTTCTGTAAGTTGTAACCAAAAATATATTCGATCCAATACTGGTAAGACATTGAAATTAGCCTAACTATTATTTTATTAAAATTAATTAATAAAGAAACTCTAGGAATCAGAATCATTTCGTTTTCTACAATATTATATTCATTGAAGCCTCCATTTGTTATTGCTCTACGTCGCATTTGGGCGGTGTATCGCTTCTCGTCACGTTCTGTCACTGTAGCGCAGATAATTTCTTTGTGTTTATTCTACATTTCCATACTCTGGCATACGCTACTTGATCGCCGTATTCATTAGCACCTATGCCTTCAACTTCAATCAGATCTTCGTTATCTACACCTTCCCGAGAAAATTAATCAATAGGAGGCTGTTGTTCCACTTCCATTTTGATGGCAGCTATTTAAACTGGCGACAGCAATCTATTTACAGGTATTGAGCGTTTTTGGTCTGTTAGATGATCATCTCGCAGCCCACCATCACTACTGTCGTGGATGCTGTGGCCTTCAGTGGTAGCTGCAGGAGCACCCTAAATATCCGCGGGAAGCAACTATTGTTTCAAAATATTGAAAGCACTCTCCATGTTTTGTACCGGTTTGGTTGTTGCCATTAGTCCCGTTCCTCTTTATTCTCTGCCGGTCAAAATCGTGTTATTATTATAATATTCGAAAACACAATTTTCGCTCACACTTAAAGTGGTTACAGTTCAATATGTCGAAAAACTTTTTGTTAACAGTTAAATTTTTTATAAAATATTTTGCACGAGAATGTCCCGGTATACATTAGTCACGGACACCTGATTTCATATACTGGGCAAAGCCTGATTTTTTATCTTGCCATCTACGGACTGGGTTATTATAATTTTTTTTAAAACTTGTTCTTGGGGTAAAAAGAACCCGTCTTTTTATCATAGCCACGGACCTAGTCAAGTGACTGATATGAAGGTGTAATTAGTTAATTTAATACGATGCATGAAATTATTTGCAATGATGTTTCAGGTACAAAATTAGGAGGATGGTGTAGTTTGCAGTTCGTGTTTTACCACTATTATGCTTACACAGCGGGCGTGAGTGTTGGAGGTGGCAACACTCTTCTCTGGTGGTCCAGGAAGTTTTCTTCAGTTTCTTACAATGCTACAGGCGCGTCTCCGGGTGGCGGATAGGGGAATGCTTGCTGGAAACAGAGGGTAGGGCTGAAATAAAATAGAACCCACGGATCAAACACACATGACCGGCGCCTTTGATCAGGCTACCGGGCGCGTCCCCGTGGTGCGGACGGGGGCCCTGTACCGAGGCTTTCTGCTGAATATGGTTACACAACTTAATAAGCAGTCGCGGACAATGGTCCAGGTGTGGTACCGAAGGAAAAAGCCCCGAGTGAAGGCGTTAACAACCGTGTCGAAGACCAGGGTACGGTGTTATAAACGGCGTCACTAGGATACTAGGTCGCCTTCTAGAGTATGCAGACCTTAAACCCGCATGCGGGGCTCTGCGGGATGGACCCATACTTCCCTAGCTACTCGTGGGAATAAGATGACGACAAATAACGAATACATGAATCGAAGCGGGAGTGTGGAGTACTGTGGTCGGAGATGCAAAAACACTCGTGGATGAATTGAAAGGCGTTTTACGGGAAATGGATTTATTCTCCCAAACGAAGAGAAACATGTTCATGCCAATTAGGGATGGGACAGGGAAAGCGCAGAAGTTTGCGGAAAAACTGGCTAGCGCCATTTGTCGCACCGGAACGGCCATTAAGTACGTTCCGCCCAGTGTGGCATATGCCGCAGTGTTGAGCTTCAAACGCAACAAAGACGAAGGTGAGAAGCATACATTCCAAACGGGGACTCAGACTGAAGGAAATCTGGAAACTCCCTGCACACATACTGGGAAGCGAGAGAGGGAGGCCACGCTGAGTCCCGTCGAGGCAGGCTCCTCCAAGCAAATAAGGAAGAAGGCGAAGACAGGCGCAACTGCAGCAAAAACAACTGCACCCAAATGCGTCAATAAGAAGGAGCCACAGAGGAGAGCTCGACCAGAGGCGGTCCTAATAAAACCGGCTCAGGGTTCGAGCTATGCCGAGGTCCTTAGGGGCCTCAAAAAGAAGGTGCAACCGGACACCCTTGGAGTAAAAATCAGGGGTGTATGTAACCACTTTTTGTGGCCTCGATCCATGCAGCGTGAAGGTGTGCTTAACGAAGAGGGCCTTCAGGGGACAACTGAAGGCATATGTACAACTCAGCAAGGAGCTGGCATCGCGACTCCTTAGGACAGGACACGTGAAGGTGGGCTGGATGTCATGTAGAGTCCGCAAAAAGACGCAGGCAACTAGATGCTGCTACTGCTCAGGCTTCGGCCACATAGCAGCGGGATGCAAGGGTCCAGACAGGACCAAGCTATGCTGGAGGTGCGGTAAGGAGGGGCACAAATGTGCGGAGTGTGTGAACATTCCTCAGCGCTTCCTCTGCGCAGCACGTGAAGAAAATCCCCGGACTGACCATCTGCCGGGGACTATGAGATGTGTTTCATTTAGGGAAGCAGCCCCGTTGAGGAAGCAAACCAGATGAAAAGAGAAACTGGCCAAGCCCAGCCATGATGTCGAAGGCCGACGTGCCCGTTGTGCGACATTTACGTACTACTGAGGACGATGCGTACATCATGAATGGGTCTGGGGACGGTTGAATCCCAAGTCGGTAAGGCCGTTTTTAGATCAGTCCGACACGCATCTTCGTTTCTGAAGGATTCGTCCCTAAAGTTCGAAGATGGTTAGTGCATAAAGCATTTGGCAATTCTCCTTTCAAAAAAAAAAAACAAAACAAAAAAAAACAAGTACTCTGCTGACTCCTAAATGTTCAAGATGTTCAGTACACCTTGCGTGCACATTGCTTGTAGCCGAAATCACAATAGGATGAATAGATGCATGTTTCACATTCATCCATATTGTCTTTGCTGGGCCTTAGCTCGCTATACTTGTGGATCTTGATTATATAGGTTGCCTGTAAATTTCGGTTAAGTGGATAAGCAATGTCGAGGATATAGACTCTTCCACCTTTTTTTCTCGCATTACGATGTCCGGTCGATTGGCTCGGATGTAATGATCCGTCTGGATAATAACATCCCAATATACGATGTAATCTTCATTTTCTAAAACAGGCATTAGCATGTATCTATAGAAATCTATAATGTGCTCGACGGATTCGTTGGTATTTCGGCATAATCGGCACCGGTCAACCACGTCTTGATGTAGCACGTGTTTGCGATCATTTCTGGTGCTGACAACCCTGTTGTGTATCGCAATGACGAATCCTTCCGTTTCCGGATACAGGACGCTATCTGTCTGCATCGTGTTTCTAATCCCTCTATGGTTTCTGCCCTGATCTTCAAGGCCTCCTCTGAGGACGAATTCGAGAGCGTGTAGTCCAGATCAGCTTTACAGATGGTGTTGTAAAGCGTAACATCTCGCTTGCTATTAAAATAGTCTCGCAACTGTATAACTTGTGACTCACAGTTTCATGGCATCTACAATGCCCCTACCACCTCTATGTCGTGTTCGAACTATCCTTTCAATTGCTGAATTACTGTGGTGCATTCGGTGCTTCGTCATTTCTACGCAGATGATTCTGTTTAATTGTTCGAGGTCGGTGTTCGACCATTTGATGAGCCCAAAAGAGTACGTGAGGACAGTGATGGCATAGGTGCTGATTGCCCTCATCTTCTTTGCCGAGTTAAGAGAACTCTTTAGAACCATTCTGAACCTAATAGACTAATAGATTTCCCCATTTTATCTAATTGTTTCAAGATTGACGATTTTGAATTTGATGCAAAAATTACATTATATAGTGAGGCGGTGATGAAACTTTCTGTCCAGGAGTTCACAAAGGAGGGGAATGAATAATTTTCGCAAGTAATATTATTCGGGAAGTAATTGGTGAATCAACTAACAGGTGTTGCGACAATTTCAGGCGGTAACTAGGATATTTGTGATTCAGTTTTGAAGTGCCACAAAAAAAAGAGCAATATATGTAGAGGGGCGACTAAAACTTAACAAAATTTAACTAGACTTATACAAAATATGGATTAGTAAGCTCATTGGTAACTGTTGACAAGAATCTTTCTGTACTAACAATTTGTCATAGTGCATAGACAATGACTCTGACTTTTAGAGCCAACTAAAATTGGGTTGACACTTTCGAGGGACAGTTTAATAAAATGCCCGAGGTTTCAAACGAATTGAGTACAGTTGAATATACAGGGCGGATTTGTTAGACATTAAGAATCGAATTGGATTCATCCTCTTCTGGATGATCCTCAGTTTGGCTCGGTGTCAGTTTCTCGAGGAGAGAGCAAAGTTGCAACCAAGTTTCAAAATTCACAATTCGCGACAATAGGACTGACATCAATAGACTGTAACATCTTGTCGTGCATATAAAAATAGTGAACACGTGTTTTTTGTTATGTGCTAATTCTTTGATTCAAGGGATGAAAACGTCCTGCATTTACCAACCGTGTTTAAATTCATTCATTTAAGGAATAAAAAGTACTCTTAAAGTTCTGCATACTATGGAATTATTAATTGCAGTTAATTATCTCACAGAAAAAAATTTACATATTATGTTGATGAAATATAATTCTACATGTAAATGTGAAAATATGACAACTAAACTTGAGCATATATTAATAAAGCTGCGATATTCTACTGTTTATAACGTTTTATATTTTTAATTTAGAGCAAAATTAAAAAAATAAGTAACTACCCGGGTAAAAATATTTGGTCTTGATTTTGCCTTGGGTAAAGACCAATCCAAGACAATTTCAAGTCATTCTGTATGTCTAGCTCGCGAGGCGGAGCCAGACTATTTTTGATGTCCTAAGGATCTCTGAGGGTCATTGCAATTTCTTATTTAAAAAATATTTATTAAAAAATTCAAGTTTTATAGGTTGTCAAATCTTAATCCTCAGCAGGTGCCAATTGCTTGGTCCTGACCTAGCTACCTGATTCCTAGAAATGGCAGGCCCTGCCGGTGGGTTCCATAGTTTATAGATGTCGCAGTATAATGGACAGTAAAATTTACAAACGACTACTCTTGTAATTTTGACCCTGGCAAATGGTAAAGCCACAAATTGGTAATATAATTTTCTTTAAAAGAAATTCGGTATATTTATTTTATTTTTTTAAATTTTATTATTTATCTACAACCATGAATGCGAGAGAAGTCGTATATCTCCAATGTTTCGCTGGTGAGACGGAGCCAGACATGATGGTCCTGAAGACATATTGAAGACTTTCAAGTGAAAATCAAGACCAAATATTTTTACCCGGGTACAATGAATAAGATAAAATATTTGAACGACCGTTTATTGCAAAATGACCTTGAATGACCTTATAGTAATACGACACACAGTTATTTTAAACCTTTTGACTACTATTTTTGCCCCAATAAATAAATTGACACTGTTTCTCAAAAAGAACTAGAGAAAATTTGAGTGAATCAACATTTTATTAACAAAATGACCTTAGCCACCTTTGACTGTCATTCTAAAAATCTGAAAAAAATCTATAGGAACCTAATCTACCTTTCCGATACTGCTGCCGCCACCGAAAATTGCGGCGACCCTGGCAAAAGTAAGGTGAGCAAAACTCGAAATCGATTGGAAATAATACAAAATAAATTAAAATTATAAATGCTGTCATAAGGCATACGCATTTTGAAAGCATTGTATGCGATTTAGAACAAATTTATGCATGGTAAAAAAATAGTTCAAAATGTGTATCACTTATGGAAGCATTTTATAATTTTACTTTATTTTGCATTGTTTCCAATGGATTTCGAGCTTTGCTCACCTCACTTTTGCCACGGACGTCGCAATTTTTCGGTGAATCAGTGCCATCGAGAGATAGATTAAGTCCTATAAGGATTTAAGATATTTTAGAAGATTTCACAGGATTTTATAAGATTTCCGAGGATTTCAAAGATTGGAAGAGATTTGAAATTATTTTTTGGAATTCAACCTGCATTCCTATTGATTTATTAGATATTTGCACTTCAACCGCCAGCTAACTTCACTTCATTGGGTGCTGAGGGGAAAACAGTAGACCAAATGCATGAGACAACACTTTATTTTTGTAATATCTTCGTAATGAATAATAATTATTATGATTTTATTATTTCATTAAGTAGCTCTTAAAAAATATAGAAAAAATGAGTTTTTACGAAGATATTAATAAAATAGGGCAAAAATGGACCGAATCCCATGCATTGCTTTCCCCTCAGCACTCAAAGAAGTGAGGTTAGCTGATGGTTGAAGTGAAAATACCTAATACTGAATTCCTTTGAATTCTTTTGACTTTTTTTAATTTACTTAAATGCTTCCAAATTTACTCAGTTTTACTTAATTCAATGGATTTTTTTTTATTTTTGAAATATTTTATTTAATTGATCCTGATGATCAATTGATAAAACTATCAAAGGATTCGAAATATTTTAATGTATTTTTTTCAAAATCCTTGGCATTTTCAAGAGCTTTAAAAAATGTTAAGGGATTTCAAAAGATTTTAAATGATTTGAAATATTTTAGGGTGTTTTAATAGATTCCCAGGCCTTTTCAAGGGATTTCCAAGAGTTTTAATAGTTTTAAGGGATTTAAAAAAATGCATGCGGTTTAAAGAATTTCCTAGAATTTCGGAAGATATGGAAACATTTTACAGGACCTATAAGGTTTTAAGACATTTTAAAAGATTGTAAGGGGTTTTATAATATTTTCTAAGGATTTCAATGATTTTAAGGAATTTTAAAAGCTCCCAAGGTAATTTAATAAATTTTTCAGGATTTCTAGAAATATCATCCAATTTTATAGAACTTCAAAGGATATTATAATATATTAATGGATTTCGAAGAATTTATTCACAAGAAGTGGGGGATTCCGTAGTGTTTAAAAGATTTCAAGAGATTTTCAAATACTTTTTTGCAATTAATTTGGAATGTGCCCTGAAATCTTAGTAATTTATCCTGAATTCTTTTAAATTCTTCTAAATTCACTCAATTCTACTCATTTTATTGGATTTTAAAAAAGGGTTTGTTTGACTCATCTTGAAGTCTTTAAAACTCACCTTAAATTCTCAGGCAATTCATCAAATTCTTTTAAATTCTCTTTAATTTTTCTAAACTCATTTCAAACTTACTTAATGCAATGAATTTTTTCATATTTTTGAAATGTTTTGAATTCACTTGATTGTTTTTTAAATTCAGTTTAATTTCTTATGAATTTTAAGAATTCTTCTCATTTCCGTTAAATTTCTCTAAATTTACTCAAATTTTATATTAGTTTTGTAGTCATTAGTCACTTCTTCGGTTAGAAATTAGCAGGGATTCAAAGATTTTAAGTTTTTTTGGAATTCACCCTGAATTCTTTTAAATTCCGTGAAATTCTCTTGCATTTTTTAATCTACTTGAATTCTTCTAAATTCACTCAATTCTATTTAATTCAATGGATTTCTTGAATTTGTTGAAGTTTTTATTTAATTGATCCTAAAGTCTTTTAACTTCAACTTTTATTCGTAGGAATTTCATCTAATTCTTTTGAGTTGCCTTGAACAAAAAGTATCCTTTGGTCACTATATTTTACCCCATAGGGACTGTGAGGCCTGATTGGTATAATTTACAGTTTAATAATCTTTATTGCTTTTGCGGAAGGGTCACCATGGTCATCTGTATTTGCAAGGAGAAGATCGCCTATATTTAAATCTAGGTAGCGGAGTTTCAACGCATACAGGCTTCCATCTTGCAAATGAAATGCCTTTGGATAATTCTACACAGGCGCTTTCCAGTTCAAAGCAGTGGTTGGTTGTTCCCATTCCAATTGCCTACGGCGGATCCAACTGGCCAATACGGGTAAGTTTCTGAAAAAAGATCAAAACTGCAGTAGTAGCCTCTATAATAACTACTGCAGTTTTAATTTTTTTAGTGTTCCGTGGCAGTTCACAGTTTCTATTTATTATTATTTTTTAATGTCTTTTTTTAGTTCACAGCAATAGACAATGAAGGTTTAAGCATCGCAGTCGCTGGACGCACCGGATTAGCTCATTATTCTCTTCCTTCGCGAAAGTGGAAACTCTTCGGTAACGAAACCCAGGAACGCGACTTTATAGTAACTGGAGGTTTGCTCTGGTATCGAGGATTTCTAATAGCAAGTAGCTACTCACTTCTGGAAGACAAGGACGAGATCAGAATCTATCCACGAGATACGAGACTTGATAATACCTACGTTAGAAGTGTTAAAATGCCTTCACAGGTTCTCTTGCTCAATTCGATGAAGAATCACCTCTTGACTTTCTGTGCTAATGCTCAAATTAGTATTTATGATATGGTGCTCGAAGGAAATGAAGGTACTGGGAGTCTCGAATTAATAAGAACCCAAACGATCGACATTGGTGGTCTTTGTGTCCATCCAGCTTGCGTAGTGAGCGCAACCCTGACGACGATTCGTGCTGAAACAGCCGGAAGTCATCCCCATCCTGAAAGTCTTTTACTGAATGTTTCTGGAAGGCTCCTTATGGTTCAGCGCGAACATTGCACCGATAATCCAGAAGTAGTAAGTTTCAGCCATTTAAATTTCAAGTAAAAAATCTCTGAATGCAAGCGATTGCAAATCTTGACACTAAATGCATTTGTTTTTTAATAGCTTTTTACTTGTGGAGCTCCGACGGTACTAGCTTCTTGTGTGGAAAACGTTTGGGTTCCCTGGCGATCAAGAAGAGACAAGCCTCATTTGACAGAAGCACTCTGGTTGTTTTGTGGAGCACACGGCATGCGAGTCTGGCTACCTTTGTTCCCTAGAAATCACCAGGATAAAGCTCACACGTTCATGAGCAAAAGAATAATGCTACCTTTTCATCTGAGGATCTACCCGTTGGCTATTTTGTTTGAAGACGCGATTTTACTCGGAGCGGAAAACGACACTGTTCTCTACACTTCTGACACGCATTCTCTTTTCTCATTGCCGTTTTGTTCACTGGAATTGACGGTATATTATCTAGTTCTAATTTTTAACTTAGCGAAATCCAAAATGATATGCATTCAGAACTTAATTGACTTTATTTTGCTTCCAGAGTCAAGTCTATCTTCACCAAATTCTGAGACAACTCATTCATCGGAACTTGGGATACCACGCATGGGAAATCGCCAGATCCTGTTCAGCTCTTCCCTACTTTCCACATTCCTTGGAACTCCTTTTGCACGAGGTGCTAGAGGAAGAAGCTACGAGCAAGGAGCCAATTCCAGACGCTCAACTACCCTCTGTGGTGGAATTTATACGTGAATTTCCTGGCGTTTGGGCTCGAGCAGTTGTCCAGTGTGCTAGAAAAACGGAAATTGCACTCTGGCCTTATCTTTTCTCCGTAGCGGGACCACCCAAGAAATTGTTGCAGGATTGTTTGCAACGTCAGGAACTAGACACTGCTGCGAGTTATTTAATCATTTTGCAAAATCTGGAACCATCAACGGTCAGCAGACAACATGCGACTTTGTTACTGGATGCTGCTTTAGAACAAGGGAGGTGGGAACTGTCCAGAGACCTGGTGCGCTTTCTCAGAGCTATTGGTAAGATTTTGTAATAATTTTTGCTAATTTAGGGATAGATTGTGCGATTGATGTTATATTTGTAGTCAGAAATCGTTGATTTAGAAACAGGTGTAATCTAAACAAAATCGGTTTTAAGTTGTAAGTTTAAGATATGCCAGCATTGGTTTCCACTAAAACATTATAAAAGAACTGGCGCGCTAAGGCGTGGAAAAATGCAATATAAGAGGATGCGTTTATTTTTAAGGAAAATCTGGTTTAGTATTTTAAGATGTATTTATAGTATTACGAGTTGAAAAATCGTTCCAATTTTCTGTGAATGCAATAATCAATTTACTTTTCTCACAAAAAGACAAAATCTTTAAAAGTTGTGAAAATTTCTTTTCGTAAATTAATGTTTTGGAAGATACTTCTAGATTAACAAAACGTCATTCGAATATTTCAATTGATGTATGTAATTTTCGAATGTTTTTTTATAGCAAGTAGAATTTGTAAGTTCAATTCATTTCCTTATAGATGTTTAAAATTTTTATTTAATTTTCATGAAAGATTGTCGTGATATAAAACCCACCTTTCTATCTGAGACAATATTCTTGGACTACCTCTAAAAAATAGATTGTGGAAAACCAACCCAGATTTACTGAAAACTTAAAAAAGTAAATATTATTGATGTTACTTGAATTACAAAAAATTGGAATACTACAAAAAACACCATAAGTGCTGCTCACAATTCAGTTCAAATTTTATTCCTGTTGGAGAAATTACAAATATTATTAAAAGACAACAATAAAGTGAAATTCTAGTCATAGGCAATTCGAATTACGCGTAGTTTCAAAATGTTAAAAAAGGGGATAGCATTTCTATAATTGATGAATTTTTTGCGTGTAGGGGTAAAATATTTCGAAACTAGGGAATTTTTTATAAATAGGATAATATGTTATTATTATTATTATTATTATTATTATTATATCATTAAGCCGTTTCCCTTTCGGGGTAGGCGTGAATTGCTCGGTT
>JAABKJ010006687.1:0-21705 GCA_011634705.1 Andricus grossulariae
GTGACCACTCATCTCGCGGTTGTGAGACGTGGCCATGAATGGGATTTACCGCGGTCCTACTAGGAGCCGATGTCATTTTTTTTAGATGACAGTTACTCCCAGTGGGACCCTGCGGTGGTTGTTAACCTTTAGTTGTTTTTTTTTATGTATGTGCGTGTGTGTGGGTGTGTGACTATACAAGATACATAATCATATAAAAAATAAACGCTTATCTAAAATGTTATTAAAATTTTAGGTAAAATCGATCGTCAAAAATTAGCACATACTTCTTCAAATAATAATTAATATCCTTAATGAATACCTTAGTAATTTAAATTCAAATTTTGTCAAAAATCTAAAATAAATAGTTTATATCCATTGAAGAATACTTTAGTTGACGGATATTCACGATGTATTCAGCTTCTGCAAATAAAGTTTGCAGAACTTCATTTTTCGGATGTCTGTCTTTTAAAATCACATTCACAGTTCGATTAAAGGTTCTTATCAGTTATTTCCAAAGTCGTCCCATTTCAATCCTGAGAAGTTTGAGAAGTTTTTGATCGGCTGATTTTAAATTTGTAACATTTTCGGCCATATATTTTTAACCCTACCTCTTCATGCCAGAAATCAGTTTATCGCCAAATACATGAATTTTCAGGATGATTCTTAAAAGCAATATTGAAATTTTTAATCGACGATAACATATTGGTTAAACAACTAAATGGTTTAAACAATTGAAATCATTTCAAAATTCGATGAATGTCAGTAAAATATCATGTCAATAATCAAATTGCTTGAAACAAACACTTTTCTCCAGCTTTACCAGCTTAGAAGATACATACAAACACATTAAAATGATTTAAACAATTGAAGAAATATTATATAAATACGATGGTTCTTTACAATAATTATAAATCTCATGCCACGTTATGCAGGTTTGAAATTTCGTTTCTTGCAAAGCCGGCAATCAAAGTATATCTTTTTACGCAACTGCGTATTCAGGTGATCCAGAAAGATATTCTTAGTCCGTTTATTACTGTATCAGTACATTAATGTCCATTCTTTCAGTATTAATTGATTTTTGTTGGTAACTGATAGAGGTAAAATTATTACTTTCTAATTTTTTTATTCCTGATAGTAAACTTTTTGCAAACAGTCTAAAACAGTAAGACGGTGAATGTAGATTTTTAGGATACAGTGAAGGCGAATTTTTGGAAACAAAACATTTTGCTTGTATCTAAAAGTTCCAATTTTTCAAAAAGCAATAATTTTCATATGTTCAGGAGTAACGTCGTTTAGAAATGCATTATTTTCCATGATGCCAGAAGTCTTGACATTTGGAGACACATCATTTTTGATGTCTCTAAAAGTAGCGACTTTTGGAAATAATACTAAAAATATGTGATTCAAATAAGATTAAAATATCAGAAGAAGCAACATTGACAAAATGGGGAGTCGTAGATTCCGCAGTATGTGACCCTTGAGCATTCATTTTGCGGCAAGTCATATTTACAAAATATTGTTTAACATTCCTTATCTATTGACAATTTTTACTTCTATATTTTTTAATTCCCTTTTAAAACATGTAGGAAATTTACAATCTCTTAAACGCATCATAAATCAAAGTTTGTCGTAATTTCGACTTCTTACATTTTCAACTGCTTGCAATTTAGTCATTAATCTTGATTCTTTTAACAAATGGAAATTTTGTAGATTCATCTTATTTTTTAAATTTAAGTCATGAAATTCCGAATTAAACGAGAATTACCATTACATAAATAGCGACAAACATTATATGAGAGCAGCCCATGTTATAGCCATCATGCTGGTAATTATTTAGAAGTGTTGAGCAATCTAACTAAATACTTCTACGACTAAAAAGTGGATGTTATTCATTATCCGATTACGTATTGTTTTTTTCATACGTAATTTCACAGAAAAACGATAGTGTTAACTTTGTTGCAGCTTAAATGTAAATAATCTCAAAATGAGAACTTTCATTCTCATATTTGCTCTCTTGAACATTGTTGAACTTCTAGAGAAAACTCATCATTTTGAGACCGAATTTTGGCTCATTTCGAGAGCCGTGGAGTATTGGATTGAACTTCCATCCATTTTATCACCTATCAAAACAACTATTTCGTTCTGCGCTATTTGGTCTAAACAAATAGTAATAAGCAGATTAATTAGAATAATATCCCGTAGAAAGCAAACTGGTGCGAATTCGCACAAACGAAAGTTTCAAACTGTCATTATTTGAAGGGAAATGAATGGAGGGTTTTCTGCCCATTACGTTAAATATGCCTGCCCTCTACCGTGTCGGATAGCAAGGAACCAACGGCTAGTTGCGTTTTTTCTTCCAAGAAAAAACACATCAAATTCGAATTGATGCGAATTCGCAGAAGTGTGCGCCTTGAAAAATGTTTAATTATTAACTCTATTACCATGAAATCTTGTTTTTATTAAAATAAACATCTTATCTCTAATTTCCAATATGTTTTATTTATTTCTGTTGAGACATGGAGAAATGGAATAAGAAGTAAAAAAAATATTCTTTCAAAATCTTCCTTTCAAAATTACAGCTTATGACAAACGGTTGAACTTTGTCGAAATTTGAATATCACTTATCGAGTATGCATACAATTTTACATAGAAAGGCATATCCACCTTTCAAATCGTCTATAATTTTCAAGGAGGTAGCGAGCTTCGAAAAAGGAAAATCCCGATTCTCACCAGTGTGCCTGTGGAGACTGCCTTCTACGGGATATTTACCTAATTTTTAATTTTTCTTAATTAACAGCGCATATTAGTGTTTCAAAATGAAATTAGTAGTTCGTATCATAATGTGCAAATCTTATGTTAGACATGACCGTCATGACATTGGAACTAAAGCCGGGATGTAGCAACCAAGTCATGACTGTCTACACTCTAGATGCACATTGAAGCCTAAGCATTTGGAGATATTCGGATTGGGGAATTTGTATTGTAAAATTATGTGCAAATATATTTTTCCTAACAAAAATATTGAATATACATTTTTATAACTAATTTCAAGAGGGTTTACGCGTAACACGTAACCAGGGTCAGATTTCAGGTACGCAACCCGGCCCGAAAACCCGACACAAAAACTCGAACACAGGCCCAAAAGGAAAATCCGACCGGATTTTCCTATGCCGAAATAATCCGGCGACAGTAAGATACAGGTACCGAACTCAAGAGTAAGAAAGACTGCAGCAGGTAAGCAGTATACCGGATCTCAAACAGTCAAACATTCGGTTGTTCCATCTCTGGTAGCCACAGGTGTGATTTATCGCGGTTCTACTAGAAGCTAATGTCATTTTCATAGATAGCATATGCTTTCAGTGGAACTATGTAACTATGTAACTATATATACTATGTATACTACTACGACATAAAATACGAAATCCTTGGAAATGAGTCTATTTTTGTCGATCCAACGTCATCTCTGCCAAGGCTTGATTTTTTCCTTGACTTTAGAATCATGTAAAGTTATAGCTAAAATAATGTACACAATGCTATAAATGATATTAAGCATTTGTTTTTTCGAATATTAAGAGGCAAACTCAATTTTCCATTGACTGAAATTGAAGAAAAGTCTCATTTTGCATTTTTAAACATTTAGAAATTTGTTGAATCAATAAAAATTTTAATTTTCTTTAAAATCTATCAAAAAATGTGTCCTGTCACTTTCCTGGGAAATGTCCCTAGTTTTTCCCTAGTTTTAGAAAGGATAATTAGTGCACGCATAGCGCGCACAATGTTCTAGTATTGAACAATTCCCTAATCTGAATCTGTTCAAGCGCTTAGGCTTCCATTTGCGTGCTTTCGGTCATAACTTGGACGTGATATCCCGGCTTTAGTTTAGGTATCATGTCGCTCATTACTAACGTAAGACTTCCACTACTCAGTACAAATTTTATTTTATGTGACTAATACGCACTGTGCAATTAAAGGAAATTAAAGTTAGGTAATTATTATTATAAATGACACGCTCAATACTATTTATTTTTTGAAATGTGGATGACAATACAGCCCAACATGAACTGTAAATTTTATAGTCAAAATTCATATTCCCGTACATAGCGTATTTAATTCCAATAATTAGTCATATCGGTATTGTGGGAAGTGCCGTTTCGGATTGATATATTGTACATATACCTCCAGTTGCGTTGCCAGATTAGCACCTGATTTAGTCCGTCCCATCCAGTTCTAAGCCATACAATTTCGTTACACTTCTAACTAGCTCCACATTAGTCCGTCTAACTAGTGCCGTATAAGCGTTTAGACGGTCTATGCTGGGCCTTATCAGAATACCAAATTTTTTTCACCCTAGCACCAACGTTTTTGGTGTGCCAAGATACATGAACGAAAAAACCGCCCCTTGTTTGGAAAAAATTGCCAAAAACGCCTTAAGATTTCAGAAATCTATTCGGGTATATTTCCTTGTACCTAAATATAATAATGTAATGCATAACCAACTGTAAGTAACCAGCTACGCTCAAAAAGGTTTTAGGCAGTTTTCATCCCCCTTAGCCAAAGGTCCAAGTAAACTCGAAAGGTCTAGTAGAAATCGGCTGCAAACGGATGGGATACTTGGTAAGGATTCATCTTCAATATGTTAAAGTCCAAAAAGGATCTACATTCAAGTAATAAAATACAAATTATGTCCTTTGTGTAATATTCTACACGGAGAAAAATAAGATTGAAGAGTTCGATATTCAGTACACAAATTGTCTAATGATTACCAAATTTCTGGAATAGATGCAGAAGACACGGGAAGGAATGTGCAACTACACACTAATCATTCAAAATTTGTATCTCTCCTGCATAAAACATAAATATCGACCCGTCAACAGCCGCCGCTCTGTGTCCTTGTAAATTCTTTTTGGCTGATCATTCTTTACTGTTGCGAGTATAGAAATTATTCCTTTTCTGGACTCGACTCCGCACAGTGCGCTAGAGGAGTCAGACCGTCAACAAGCTGTAATCTCTTTAGTTGCCTAACGTAGTTAATACCACGATTGCACTTGAATCAATAACCTAATTTCAATCTCGAATTTATTTTACAATGCCAGTTCCGTAATGAATGCTTAGACTACCAGCACTGAAGAACTAATTTTACACTTCCGTTTTTCTCCGTGTAGCATTCTCATCATAATGAGAACGTTAGTTTTATGTGAAAACTGACCATCACGGATTTCCTTAAATCTCCACGTTTCGAGATCCCTTGAATACAAAAAAAAACACGTTTTACGATGGTGTCTGTCGTTGTTCTTGTTGTTATTGTTTTCATCGTTAACGTCTGTATAACGGATAACTTTTTGAAAGACTAATCGGATTGGATTGTGCCTTGGCACACGTTTCTCGGGACGACTAGTCCAGTCCCTTTTCCAACTCCCAAATTTTTCGGGACGAATAGACGCAGCCTTGGAAAAAATGTTTTAACGATCATGCTGGTATGTATTTGTTCACAAGTGTTGATGAAAAGAACTGTTTCAAGCAGTTATCCGATTACGATCATTGTGGTTCACTTACTGATCCCTTTAGCAAATATATATTTGTATTATTTAACCACTATTTGAGACAGAACATTTTCATAAACATTTTCAAATTTGTATGCTTCTTCCTATGATTTTTTCACTCTTCAAAAAATGTACCCTTTTATACATAACTTGTTCATAATAATAGTCAAAATATTATATTTGAATTTATAAATTTGAAGCCGCTTGTCAAAAAGGGGCCTAAGTAGCGTTTTGGTAAAAATGAAACTAAAAACGCAAAAAGGCACTCCTATAACATGTCCTCTATCCAATTCTGCAATAAAACGTATATTAAAGATCTCTTATTAATCTTAAACTTGATTACAAAGTTTGATAATTAATTTCCACTGATATTAGAGGGTAAAATATAACTTGCGATAAAAATTGGATAAGCCTAAGCAAACAAGTAATAATAAGTTCAATCACGTGAAAGGACAATAATTTCATCAAATTAAAAAATAAAAGGGATCAGTAAACCCATCCGTAAAGAAAAATTCCAGCAAAATCATGACCCGCAACCTGCATTGTCGAAAACTGATCTAAGTATCATAAAAACAAATAAAAAATGTCAATGAACGTCACTTAGAAAACAGGTTTGAGTAAGGTTGAAAAGTAGAGGTAAAATAACTTTAAAATAAAATGTATAAAGGTGGTAGTGATTGATGGCCGTTGGCCTTTGTAAAATTTATATAATATATTCAAGAACTGAAGTACAGTCAATAAATTTCGTTGCGGAACCACAGCCTCATCAGGACTACAATAAACAATGGAGCAGGTCATGAATATGCATACATATATGGTCTATTATCGATGAATACTTTTTTGATTTACTAATTTTATTTTTAAACTCACCGCCATGTGTACTTTCCATTCAAATTGAATATTAAACGTGAGCGGTAGTTCTCATATATTTAAGAAGTCAACAAATCCTTTTCCTTTAAGTGTTCATAACCTCACTAAATGTGAAATAGGTATTTGGAGTTATTTTAAAAAAAGAGTAATGGTTTTAAGTTTGGTATTTTCACTATAATTTTTACTGGTGTAAAAAATGGTGTGATTATTGTTTAAGCTAATGATAAGTGTAAAAAATTAGTGTAGAGCTACATTTTTTTTACTTATTTACTTATTTCTAACATTAGTTTATACTAATTTTTTACAATTACCATTAGTTTAAACATTAGGCATACAATTTTTTACGCTAATTTATAACAGCAAAATCAAAAATAATAGTGATAATACCAAACTTAAAACCATTAAATACACTTTTTTAAACGAAAAGGATTTTTTTGACTTCTTAAATATGTGAGAACTACCGCTCATGTTTAATATTTAATTTGGACGAAAAGTACACATGGCGGTAAGTTTAAAAATAAATGTAGTAAATCAAAAATGTATTCATCGATAATAGACCATAATATATGTATGCATATTCATGACATGCTCCATTGTTTGTTATAGTCCTGATGAGGCTGTGGTTGCGCAGCGGAATGCATTGACTGTACTTCTGTTCTTAAATATATTATATGAATTTTACAAAGACCAAAGGCCATCTATCACTACCACCTTTATAAATTTATTCTTATAAATTGGTCTAATTCAAAAAACAAATTTGAAATAAAATGTCTGTTTTTCAAATAATTAAAGTAACACAGATCTGTCAAAACTCTCTTAAAGAGGCTTCAAAGGGCATTGTTTAAAACAGCGAGAATTTATGTTATCGAAATTTCCATAAAGTGTCGATTAAGCATTTATGCCTTGTTACGACAGGTATCATCTTAGAAGGTTGTAAACACTTTCAAGGAGTCTCAGTATCGTAATAAATTTTTCCAATCCGTTCCCTGAATAATCATCAGTTGTCCTCTAAGATATTCTCAAACAGTTTTATTTACCCAAAAGGAAAATGAGATTTCTTTCGGGGTTTCAGGTCGCCATCTTCATGCTTTTCTTCAATTAAATTGGTAAGTATGTTTGCTTATCAGCTGTCAGTTTTCAGATATTTTATGTAAAATGTAATTTACGAAAATTTCCATCATTGACCGATCGATAGGACGTGATTTTATTGAAATTAATCAAAATGACAACTGACATGTGGGGGATTTAAAATAAAGTTAGGTGGGTGTGAGAGAGAAGCAAGACTTACTGGATGGAGAAATAGTAGTCTGATTACTCAAGAGGACGGCACTCAATTCACACTCGCGGTATTCGCAGTAATTTTCAACGATGCGGAATAGGACGATCTTTAATTTTGATTTAAATTCATTTATTCCCACTAGCAAAATTTTTTCATATGCCCAAAAAAAAGAAAGTACCCCAAATTTTAACCAAATTGGTTAATATTCACCCAACAAACATCGGTATTGAAATTTACCATTGTATTTACATGGGAGCAATGACGCAAAAACGAAAAAGCTGCACAACTTTTTCAATTTTTATTCGAATTATTCTACCTTTGTGGAGAAAAATTTGCATGGGAAGCTTAAAATATCTTCATAGTAAGAAAAAGCTATTTTTTAAAGTTATTAAGGAAGGGTGACCAAGAATTATGTAAGAATTTAATAATTTATTTGCAGGCGAATGCAAGATCTTAAAATCCAAAATTTTGAAAAAAATACAGAATAGCGGCTAAATCGATATTTGAAAAATACCTTTTTCCGCAGTTTTCAACCCTTCCGTCTACATATTTTATAAAATCTCATCCTTACTATTTACAGTTCTTTACACCTATTTACAGAAAATCTTATATCTAGATCCTTATTTCTATTTTTGACGATAGCGCAATTTGGGACGTGTTAGCGAACGAGTCTTAATCTACTTATGCTATTACATAACCAATCCTTACAAATATTTACGCTTCTGATTTGAGCGACTTCCCTTTCCTTTTTCTTTCACTTCTCTTGTACCTCCGTTTTGCCATTTTTTTGCATTCATCCTTTCATTCATTCTTATTCGCTTTCCTAGCACCCTCTAACTCCTTCATTCACTCTTCTCCTAAACCATCCTTCCCTAGGATCTTTACCACATTCTCTTGCCAGTTTCTTTTATCTTCGTTTCCTCTCCTACATCATTCCCAAACATGCTCCCATGATTCCTCTTCCCATTCACAGATTCTGTACTTCCTGTTCTCTTTCTTTTCCCAATACATGCCTGCCCTTACCTCGTTTCCCAATCTGAATCCCAATCTTGCTATTCTGGTTTATCTTTTCTCTCCCCAACTCTTTTATAATACTTTGGTACTCCTTTCTTTCTTATCATCTTATACCATTTATTATATTTGGATTCCTCAATCATCCCTCATCTTTCTATTAATTGTCTTTCCCTCTCCCTTTTTTCCACTTCTTCATGGAATACTCTAGTCCCGACTTCTATATCTCTAGCCTTAAAGAACTCCCTTCTTTCTTCTTTCAATCTCATTAATTCCATTGCCCTCCCTCTCCTTTTTTCTCACCTCCATCAAACACTTTCTCGCTCCCTTTCCCTCCCACAGCTTCGTCTCAAAATTCCATGCCCTCTTTCCCGCTCTAGTACTTAATTTATCCATTTGCGCTTCTTCTCTCACCATATATCCCGGCGTCCTCTAGTCTACCCTTAGCGTCCACCTTATATGCCTTTCTCTTAAACTCTCAATCTCTTTCCTTCATTTCCATCCACATATATCTGCTCCATAACCTAATACCGGCCATACCAGCGTATCAAATAACCACATTCTCCTTCTCCAATTTTTGTCACCTTCTTTTTCCTATTCCCCACATCTGTTTCGTCTTTAACGAAATACTTTGCACCTTCGTAAAAACAAACTGTTTGGCTTCAGAAAAGACTTGATGATTTAAAAAATCCAAAATATTGAAAATATCCAAAATAGCGGCGATTTCAAAATTAAAAACTCGTATTATTACCGTTTCCAGCGAAATTTTCTGCAATATTTTATTTATTCAAAATTTTTGTTTTCTCGAATTATGTTATAGTTTCTGAATCAAAATTTCTTCTTCTGTTAAATTTTGAAAGTAGTTTGTTGAAGAATACAGTAATAAGCTTTTTGCAATGTTGAATTGCCCACCATTTTGTTTCATTCTCAATATTTTGGATTGCTAAAATTATCTAGTAGTTTCTAAAATCTAACAGTTTTTTACGATGTTTCAAAGTATTTCGTTGAGATCTATCAAATTGAGCTATTTGTAATGTAATTTCTAATGGGCCGCCATTCTGTGTTTTTTTTATTTTAGATTTTGAAAATTATCAAGTAATTTCTGAAGCTGAAAAGTTTGTTTTTCCAAAGTTGAAAAGTGTTACGTTGAAAAATGTGAGAAAGAGGTATTTTTTGAGCTTTGAATTAGCCGCCATTACGTATTTTTTCAAATTTTGGATTTTCGGATATTGCATTCGCTTGAGAATTAATTACTAAATTTTTCCATAATTTTTGGTCAACCTTTGTTAATAACATGATATTATAATATGATATGAAAGATTGAAAGTTATGTTTTTAAGTTTCATTTGTTTTCATGTAAATTGAAGTATTTAAAAAAACACTTTTAGAATTTATTTTATAAAAAATTTATACTTTTTCTTTTTTAATTATTAGAGTAATTTCACTACTTAGGAAAAAAAATGATTTGGGACGACTGAAAAAAGTGAAAAGTCACGAGATAGAAAATATTTTAAATAGAAAATTCCTGAAGTTAAAACTAATTCCTGAATAATTAAATTTCCGACAGTTTATGATATTACAGAATTTGAAAATTCGAAGTAATTGAAAACTACCGAAATGAAATTGCCGGCATTATGAAATATCCGATACGGTAAAATTGATGAAGCAGGTATGTAAAAAAATCGTGATTGAAATTAGGTTATTGATTCAAGTGCAATCGCGGTATTAACTACGTTAGGCAACTAAAGAGATTACAGCTTGTTGACGGTATGACTCCTCTAGCGCACTGTACGGTGTCCAGCCCAGAATAGGAATCGTTCCTATACTCGCAGCAGTAAAGAATGATCGGCCAAAAAGAATTTACGAGGACACAGAGCGGTGGCTGTTGACGGGTCGATATCGCCACTTTTCATTTGATAAACTTACATTTATTTATATATTATGCATACATATATTCAATAAGTCTTGAACATCAAATTATGAACATTTATTTGCTGCAAAAGAAAAAGTCTAGTTAGGCGAAAAAACGTAGTTGCCGAGAATAGAACCCGTGTGTCCAACGCAACAATCAGCTTCTCACTGCAATCTGGTATTCTGGATGCTAAAGTAAGTGGCACCAAACGTCCTTATGGTAACATGTAAGCAAGCTTCGGTTCGGTGCTGCCCCAACGTTATTGAGTGCGGAGCATTCAGGAATGGTTACTGAACTGTTACAAGCTCAGTCGAGTTCCCAATAGAACGCTATAAACTATACTTCGATTAAGACTTCCTCGTTCCGAAAACTGAGACACGATACATAGATTTCTTTTATGGACGCCAGAAAGTATAGTAATTTATGCTTTCTATTCTTTTTTGAGAAAACGCACTTTTTAGGAGAGACTTTAGTTTTTCATTTCTGCAAAGGTTGACGCACTTAAATTGTAGGTGGTAACGTACGAAGTGTATACAATAACACCAAAGTATTAAGAGATAAGGTTTTATGCAGGAGAGATACAAATTTTGAATGATTAATGTGTAGTTTCACATTCCTTCCCATGTCTTCTGTATCTATTCCTGAAATTTGGTAATCATTAAACAATTTATGTGCGTAATATCGAACTCTTCAATCTTATTTTTCTCCGTGTTCCACGATATGAATTCACACACTAATTGCCAAGAGTCAGCAGCGGATGATACTCACCATTCATATAAAGAATTTTGTAGCGAATTGCCTCATCATCCACATTATGGGAGTCATCCGGAAGCTTTTGGATCTGGTAATCAAAACTGATACTTCCAGTAAAATAAAACAACTATATTATGAAACTATATAAAATATTGTAGACATAATAATAAAAATAGTATAACGCATATGTATTTTTGCTTGATTAAATTTTTTGATCAAGGAGAAAATAATAACATGAGGGCTTATGGCAATTGCGAACTTTAAATGCGATTTTTTCAAAAACATTTCCCTGGTGATAACTCGCCTGATAGACCTCACGCTATGCGCTCGTTTTTTGTACTTCCCCACATTTGTGCATAGGCCTTTTGAAATTAATGCTCAACCCCTAGATAACTGTGATATGTTGATTGTGAATTCTCTTTTGTTGAAGCTCCTTCAGCTTTAACTAACACATTCTCATGACGTATCTCGTTATTCGCACTCGATTAAAATACGCCCAAAACGTGAACTTTTCTATATTATATTCAACTCTACTACATTAAATGTATATTTTATTAATTTATGTACCTCGCAACGAGACTGCTTATTCAGATATTGAAAAATGAAGAAAAAATGTTATTTCTCATGATTACTTCATTATTTGTTCCGTATTTGGCATTAATCTTTATTCGAAGCTACCCTGCAAAATTTATCACTTGAATAAATGTATATTATTAAAATTCATAACGTTTATTGATATCAAAACATACGTATTTTCATTGATTTGTTTTTATAATTTAAAAAAGTGCGCGTGCTATCCAAAAACTTCGAAGGTAAATTTTTTGATCTAATTTAGGCGAAAAATATTTTTATTTAACTTTTTATTGTGCCTGGTGTCGTTATTCCAAAAATTTATTTTGTTTATTTTTAATGTTTTTTCTCACGAATAAAACAAAAACAACCCTTCATATAAAAAATGTTTTATAACGAATTCATAGATCTTCTTTGGGTAAACAACTATTGTTTATTCTTTTTTTTCGTATCTTGTGTCGATTTTCAAACAATTTAATTGTTTTCTTTTAATGTTATTTTTATTGTTATTATTAAAAAATGAAATTTTTTATTTTTTAAAAAGCATTTTTGTTGGATAAAGTCAAAACCTTTGGTCAAACATGGCTGACTAACGAACTCATCCTTTCTTTTCAGACCTTGAAACAATGTACCAAAGGGCAATCCAATCGCTTAATTCTTTAGAAAGTTACCGTGCGTACAGTCTACAACGACGACAATGACCGAAACGTCGAGATTTGACGAAATCCGCAAAACTCAATTTTTACATAAAACCAATACCTTCTCATTGAAATGAAAATGTAAAAATATTGCCGGTACACCGCAATGTACGTAACACTACATATCCGAAAACCTGAATAGTCCAGGCATCATTGGGGACTAAAAAGTGCAGTTCTCGCATTCGCTTTATCTATAACTTGTCCAAATTCGATCATGTTTCAGATTACAGGGCTTGTTTTATGACAGTTGCCAAGAGAAGACAATATTTTATGGGCAATTAGCTGTACATGATCTTTAAAAATGAAAAGCCTGTATATTTATAGGAATTGTTTTCGCGGGATAATATGAACCTTCCAGGTCGGCCTAGGCTACGTGATAGAGGTCGTACCCTGACAATACCTGCTCATAGAACACGTTTAATGCAAAACTCTTTTGTAATTAGAGGGAGGCGGTTTTGGAATAAACTACCGAATAGTATTCGTAATGCGCCTATAGTACTTTCATTTAAAAATATGTTGTCTGAATTTCTAAAATCTATGGATACCCCTTTATTTGATATAACTCTGTGGACTTAGCCTCTATCTTGTTTTCCCTCTCTATTATAATCAGTTCCATTACTATTTTTCATTCCTTTATATTTTTCTATCATGAGGTGTGTAAATATATTTTTAAATTAGATACTGAATATGAGTATGTAATTATCAACGAATGTTAAGCAAACAAACTGCTTCTAAGACTGAAAAGTGGAAATAATTTATTATTTGATTACGTATTGTTTTCGTCGTCAGTAATTTTATAGCACTGATAGTGAGATTAGATCATTAATAAAATGTATATTGAATGTAGTATAAATCTAATATAAAATCTAATATAAATATATTAATATTAATTTACTCACGGAAAAAATATTTGGAACGAAATAAATGCATTTACTTGAATCCTATTCATTAGCATCAAGAAAATATTCTTTAATAAAAGTAATTTTTATTTGAACCATACACATATCTTTTATTGATCTAAAGAAATGAATTCTTTCGCTGTATTTTTAATAAAATAAATATTTCGTACCCAGTAGGTCAAGATTCGTTAAAATTTTATTAGTCCTCCAAAGATATATTTGTTTGATTCAATGAGTTCGATCCTTTAAATTGATCAGGATGCATTTGAATCAATTTAATTGGTAATTCTTCGATCAAGCCTTTAGGTTTATTTACATCAAAAGAATAATTATTCAATTTAAAAGAATATTAATCAAGTTAAAAAGTACATTTATTTGATACAGAGTGTTAATTCATTTATATACCAATTAAGTTTTTTTTATGAATAAAATATTGTGTTTAGATAAATATTTATTTCTTTAGTTAAGGACAATTTTTCATTTGACTAGTAGAAATAAATTATTTATAAAAAATAAACGTTTATTCCAACAAAATAATTATTTTGTCAAACATTCTTATTTGTCTCAACTTTGTTCAAACAATGAGAAGATAACGTTTTTAAATTAGAGACAGGCTACGACACGTTTAAAATTTCATAATATGAGCTTCTTCTTGGTTCAATAGAGTTAAGAATGTTACACCGTCGTGTTATTTCACTTTTTCCATCTATATAACCTTTTCTTAATTATTACAATATAATATTATACAGTCCTAAGTAAATATATCGATTTGTAACAAGCAATTAGTTATTTTCCACTACCGAATTAGGAAATATCTCGACTAATCGAATTATTAATTATCTACTAGTCTTCGGTGGTTCACTTTTCGCTGATCGAATCTCTAAAGTATCACTAGAAATTAGTTAAAGTTGACTAATTTTGATTTAAGAGACCTCCAAGTATCTTTTGCATGAGGTAAAAGCTATACAATTAAAATAACCTTCTTTAGGCACTCAAGTTCATACTTATTCAGGCAGATGCTCATTCTGGAATAAAAACTTTCACAATGTTTGGAAAATAGTTGCAATTTTCTGTGAAAAATAAGTCAAATATACAACCGAAACAAAATTGTGAAAATCAAAAACAAAACTTTGTGGAAAATTAGTAGTGAAAATAGATATATAATTAATGTTAAGTACATTGATCCATTGTAATTTAATTTAATTGGGGCATGCTACATTACGTTTACAAGTTCACAATATGAGCATATTGTGTCAATAGAGTCAAGAATGTCACACCATCGCGGCGTTTTATTAAACTTTTATATGTTTCCCGTCTTCCATTTTTATAACCTTTTTTTAATTATTATATACATTTCGAAGTAAAATTATTTATTTGTATCCAGCAATTAGTTGTTTTCGACTACTGAATTAGCAAATATCTCAACTAATCGAATTAGTAATTTTCTACTAATCTTTATTAACTCATTGTTCGCTAAACGAATCTGTAAAATTTCATTAGTAATTTTTTTAAATTTTACCAATTTTGATTTAGAGAGACTTCAAAGTATCTTTTGCATAAGGAAAAAAAGCTATACAATTTTAAAAAATCTTCTTTAGGCACTCGATTTCATACTTATTCAGGCTGATGCTCATTGAAGGGAAATAATTTGTAAAAAGTTTGCTTAATAATTGCAATTATTTTTAAAATCGAGAACAGAACTCTATGGAAAAGTAGTGCATGTATATTCTGAATATGTATATTAGGGTGGGCCGAATTTTTTCGTTTTTGTTTGAAAGGCCTCGAGTCCAAAAAATTTCTGCTACATACCAGTAACTGGCGAAATTACAGATCAAAAAATATATATTCAACGGGAGCGCATCGACGATAAAACCTAAAAAGTGAAAAATGGTTATTTTCACTTTTTCTATGAAAATATTTGTTATGTTTGATGAGTCTAATCATTCAAATTAGTAAAATACTTCCTACTAAAGTCATTTTTTGCACATACTGTGCAGCATTAATAAGAAAAATGCAGTATTTGTCCAGAAAATGAGAGCAGAAGATAGTGCAAAGTACATTTGCAGTGCATTTCATCATTTTAAGCTCATGTTTTCCCTAGAAAATTATAATAGCTTTTTTAACATATTTCTGGTTTAAAATATAATTTTTGTTCGGTATAATCCTGTATTAAAGTCGTAACTTGTCTGATGATCGGATGTGTGACAAATTTCCTGAAGCTAAGCTCGGTATTGTGCTTTGTTCTCAAACTTTGACATCGTTTTTCGAGCCTGTATCCGAGTTCTTATGAATCCATCCCTACTTTTAGAATCGCACACATGTGAAGATGCAGATGTAACATCATTGACACACCTTTCAACAGCTTGAGTGTGACATGGAAGGTGGAAGATATCATCCTTCAACATTTGCGATACATCTTCCAGAAGAAATTGATTTATCTCATTTGCACTGAAGTGCATTGTCAGTGGAGGTTCGGTCACTTTACACTCCTGCCAGTTGATGACGTCAATATAATCTTTCGCTTTAAAATTAAGCTCTGGGACTTCAAACTTTCTCATCACTTTGGAGCTGGATTTTCTGGCAGATTGAATGTGATTGACAGCTTGTTCTCTCACATTGAGCCTTTTATCACACAACATAGCGATGATGATATTTTCAGGATGTGCGGCATAGGCATTGGTTTTAATCACTTTATCGATGACTTGTAAGAGATCATCTTCCAAGTATCTATTTAAAATTATGCTTCGGTGGAGATTGATTGGAGCATCCTTCAGTTTTGCGTTACATTTAATGTGGAAGCACATAGGAGCGTAGACTTTTATCGTGAATTTGGATAGAGGCTTCAACTCTTCTGATGGATTTTCTGTGTCAATGTATTTCCTAAGAATCCTGTTCCCCATTGTCAGCCACCTAGCATTTGACACTTTTCCAGGATCTCGTGATGAGAATCCTGGATATTCGTCACAGTTTCCAGTAGAGACAATTTTGCAAATATCATAAAGGTATTTCTGATCTGTACTGATACCATTGGCATCAACTACGGGCAAGTCACAATGAATAGTTTCGAAGTCGACAAAAGGAAGCTGATTGCAGGTTGATAAACTCTTTCCTATTGGGCCTGAATATTGATCAGGACCTAATGTTTTTCCGTCTATTTTTTGCAAACATGTGACGTAACCCGAGCTCATTACTATGGAGTTGACAAACCGCCCATCGCAATGGTCTTTCAATCTCTGTCTCTAGACGAAGAATAATGCCAGAGTGCTTTTCGGTGTTCGTAGGGCAACCATCGCATCCGATACACGCTAGAGTCGATATATCAACTCGTTTCTCAGAAAGATGGCTCAGAATTGCACGAGAAACGTTTTCAGCTCCTGAGGATGATGGTATTACGTGTCCCAAATAGAGCAATCCGGGATCCTGAAACAAAGAAGTATGTTCCTCCAAATGTGCTTTTTCATGAAAAATCCCATCTGCTGTTTCTTCCATGAATAAAGTTTTATCCTTTCTGCCATCAAAATACAGCGTTTGTAGTTTTAAACCTGGTGGACACTGCTTTAGCTGCAGGTTTTTGCGATTTTTTTTGTCTCCCGCCTAACTTTGTTCTTATCAATGACAAAAGCTTTGAGTTGCGGTAATTGAGAAGAAAGATCGTGTAGAAGAGCTAAAGGAAGCTTTGCCGAAGGTCTGTCAGATATGCCGTACCAGTCGCAGGCCATTGCAAAAGTGGGAAAATTAACACTAATGTCATCGTTATTAGTACTGTCATTGAAATCTGAAACAATGTCATTGCCATTTTCATTCTGTATTAAATTAGGGTCACGATTTTCTCGAAATTCTAAATTTTCTCTCTATATCATCATACGACTTTGACGCTTGTTCTCGATAATAACTTCATCGTCGTGGGTATGGATCTTACGTTTCATATCGTCTTGCGGAGTGTGTTGGGAAATAGACGATATTTGCATTGCTCTTAAGCTGCGTTGATCTGAAAGAAAGTCTCTTACCCTTGAAGGAATTTGATTTTCTGAAACACAAATGCAATTTTCTTGACATTTGCAAGCAGCTAAGTCAAACAACCGGTTTGCTTCACTAAGATACGAAAGCACATTTTTCTTAAATTCAGGTTTTTTTCCATCCCTACCAAAACTTTTTTGTAAAGTTTGAACTTTATTAGCTTCCTTTCTTATTAAGGCCATAATCCTTTGCCGATTAACAATAGGAATCGAGCATTTTTTCCAAATATCTTCAAGTTTTGTTGCCACCACGCTCGATGTATTAACGAATTTATTGGTATTGCAAATAAAGTAATGATACCTCATAAGATCAAGACACGTCGGAAACTTTATATCACTCAGGCTTTTGCAAACTTCCAAAATAGAACATTTTACATCTGAGATGTTGAGGCCATTTTCAATAAGCGATACTGAAATAGATTGGAAAACTTTAAATTATGAATTTGGATATATTGACATGAAATTGCCAACAACGAAGTCAACTATAACGGTCACAAAATCAAAAATTCTTACTCATTCAAGCGGAAATAATTCTACGCAGCAGAAATACATAATGCATATTTATATATATTTTCAAACGTATCGTAAAACTCAATGTATGCAAAATTCCCACAGAATGACAGAATACCATAAACAAATGAATACATTAAAAAATTAGCGATGCATATCATTCAGAAACAAAAGAACTGCTTGGATCTGCTGCGAACAACCTCAAGACACTCTAGAAAATTAGTTTAACTTTTGTAATATTGACTATTATTATGATTTTCGAGGGCAAACATTAGCTTAAAAGGACAAAATGCACTGCAAATGCACTTTGCACTGTCTCCCGCCCTCATTTTCGGGATAAATATTGCACTTTTCGTGTTAATACTGTACAACATGTGTTTCGTAGAATGGGTAACTGTTTAAGTAATTATTAAGCATGGTCCGAAAAAGGTAATAGCAAAAAAGACGCCAAGGATTTCAAAAGTTTGCATACACTTACCAATACTTTCTGGTGATGAAAATACTAAAATTTTGGATATTATTCCACCACCCGAATTGCATTTGATGCTTAGAATGTGAGCCAGTAAAGAACGATTGGATTAAAGAGAGCAATGTTAAACGAGAAGTTACTTACGGTGGTACAGGCTTCAATGGAAATTCTTGCAAAATTTTGCTGAGTAAAATTGATGTTCTCCGAGCGAAAAGTAATCTAGAATGTCTAAACTCCGTTGTTGCATTGAGTAGTTTCAAGAATCTTTTTGAAGATTGTTTTGAAAGTGCACTACATGCAGAATATGAGCAATCCATTCAGAAATTTAAAACAAGTTACTTTGATTCAAACATTTCTGTTACTCCAAAATTGCACGCAGTATTTTACCACGTCGTTGATTTTTGTTCCGTATACAAAAAAGGTCTCCGTTTTTATAGTGAGCAATCTATGGAATCAGTCCATTTTGATTTCCTATCGGCGTGGAGTAGATATAAAGCTTCATTAAATCATGCTCAATATGATCAACAATTACTCAAAGACATATGTTCTTACAATAGTAATCACGTGTAATATCATATTTTTATTTGTTGTTAGAAAAATTTTTAATTCTAATTATTACTTCACAAATATACATTGACTGAATACGTATATTAAAAAATACTCTTTTTTTAACAGGACGCTGTAAAAATTAATGTCCCTCCACTATTTGTATGTAGGAATAAGTAAACAAACAAATTTTGCTCTCAAAGTGGCCTTAAAAAACGGCACTATCTGCGATTTCCGTCATTGCGTGTTTGAACGTAAAAAATGTTCTAGAATCGAGACCTCCAATGATTTCCGAAAAGACAAGACTTTCGAAAAAAATTAATCTCAGGGCACATGTGCCTCTGAAATAGATTAGACTATATTGCAAGAGAACTAGAACTTATTTTATACAGCTAACCAAAAAGAAACCGGCCGGGAATCGCTATTCTGCTCCAATGTAATGAAGTTGAAGGACGGTAGATAGCGCTGGCGTCGTAATTCTCGTTACTTTTGGAATAAAAATGGAGCGATAATGCGGCGAAAGATTATCCAGGCAAGGGTAAAAATAGGAAATTATCTTTGATCCGTGTTAAGTTTAACCAGCAAGGTTATTTTTTGTTGCAGCGAATCTTTCACTTGGAATCGATGTAAACTTTATCTTTCGTCTTTTCTGTGAACCCTCGCACAGTATCTTCTCCGCTGGGTATCAGTTTCAGGTCTATTGTCATCCTTTTCAGAAAAATATACACTAATAACTTTATAACGAATGAAGGTACAAAAAATTAAATGGTATGACTGAATTCGTAGCAATTTCCCAAATGGTTGAGTGGTTCCCCGTCTTTATATTAAATGCTTAAACGGAGATAGACACCTGAAATTTAAACAAGTTTACAGGAGCATATATTCGAATTTCGCAATTTTGGGCCATACTATAATTTTAGTGCTACTTCAGAGAATGAGCATACCAATTTTGAAACCTGTATGCTTTTTCAAAGAGAGTTGCATAAATTTCAAGCAAGCAAATAAAACAATCATCCCTGCTCGAATTTCAAACAATTTATCGATTATTCAAATTAAATCTGTATTTCTGGCGTACTCCTATGATAATTTCTTTTAGGAAGTTTCTCTACAACTTATTTGTTCATGAATGTTGAAAGAATGAAAGATGAACGTCTAACGAAACAAGTGTATAAAGGTAAAGTAAATGGCAGTATGCGAAGAGGCAGACCGCGCAAAGAATCGTTAGATTGTGTGAATGAAACCCTTATCCGAAAAGACATAAGAAGCCATAGAAACAGGAGAGCTTGCATGAAAAAATGCATGAACGTGCAGGAAGCTAGAGAAGTATGCCAGGACAGAAAATTGTGGCGACAAATAATTTATAAAAAGAATGTGAGTAGAGTGAATGACGCCTAAAACAAAAGACTTTGCATACTACTGGGCCCGAGTGAGGAACCTAACATAACAACCTTGTGAAGCTCTTCACTTGGGATGATCGCTAGAGAGATTGATCAGCAACCTGGGTCGGAGCAGTGTTGCGGAACGAACGTGTATTTTGATATGTACTTTTAAATGAGTGTTTCTTTTTTGTCATTCATAAAGTACTTTTTAGGTTATTGACAAACATATTTTTTCCTCACTTATCTTACACTTATCTTGAGTTTATCTAATAACATGTAATTTTTTTTTGATTGTTCATATTGAATGTTAAATTTTATATTGATAACAAAATAATTAATTGCAAATATCTCGAGAACTGCACATTTTTCACAGACGTGCTATACAGTTTTGAATTCTGGAGATCATTTTAGACTAGAATCAAAGGAAAAGTCTAATGGACCTCGTTGATCTGACGAAAATAGAATTAGCGCCTCGACTAATTAGTTAAAATACAGCGAATATACTCACCTGGTTGTAAGTCGCAGATGGTCATTCATCCGATTGCTATCCGCGCTCGAAATGACTTGACACCTGGATGCTTCCCGAGTCGAGATTCACCTCGCTGCTAGTGCCGTCGGTAGCACTTCGGCTATTATTAAAGAATTTTCCGTAAAGTTATCCCTAAAAGAGCTGGAAAAGGGTTTAGGTCTGCCGGAAAATTCCGTAACGGTAGAATATTATCAAGAATGATATATTTCGTGAGCAAATCAAACGAGCTGCAAAGTGGCACTTTAATTTATTCTGACGCACATTCGTAAATCTGGTCAGCCAGTTTATAAAGACACAAGTTTCCACCATAAATGGCAGAAAAAGAATGTATTTGGGGTTCGCTCCTAGCATTTATCAGTACATGCTGCTACCCTCATATTAACAAGGGAGGAAGTGGTATTTACTCTTAGCTTACGAAACTGTCCTATTTAGAACAGAGCGTTTATGAAGCTAGAATATTCCTGCTCATATGATATAGCTTCACATAATCATACTATCCGGTATGCGAATAAGCATTAACTATAGAGATTGATAGAAAATATTACGTCAAGGTTCGATTTTGAAAAATTCTATTTAAAAATTAGGTTTGTTGCTCTTTTTAAAAATAAAGAGGGTAACCTAGGGTTGCCATCTGCTCTTCGTCCATTGAACCACCCTAAACAAGCAGAGAGGAACCGGGACGGCAAGCATGTTGGTCGCAGATACCTTGTTCAACGCCGACAGATTGGATGACCAAATCTGT
>JAABKJ010006688.1:0-21700 GCA_011634705.1 Andricus grossulariae
CGATCAAAATGCTCTTAATTTCGGTATCATTTTTGTTGCATATCAAAATGATGTTGATTTCGGTATCATTTTGAACAGTTTTTTTTACTGTGAGGTTTTGTTCAATCGATCGGTTTTAGAGCAGGGAGAGGAAGCAGTAAAGATAAGGTAGAATTTGGATATACCTTAGCAAATCCGAGAATGTTCAGAATACCTCCGGAAAAAGATCAGAATGTAGCGGGGAGAAAGACAGGAGGGAAGGAGAAGACAAAGTTGTGCATAGCGGGCCGATAGAAGTTAAAAATGTAACGCTAGATGAAATGCGTAAAATGATGATAGAGGTAAAACAAATGAACGAAAAAGGCAGGAAGAAAGAGGAGAGGAAATAAAACAAGAAATTAGGAAAGAAATGGCTGAGCTTAGTAAAGAGATGAGAAAATGGGAACAAGTTATGAAAAATTTGGAAAAAATGAATATAAACGAAAGAGAGAAATAAAAAAAGGAACACAGTAATAAAGAGTCTGAGATTAGAGGGGAAGGAACTGCAGGAAGGGGTGCAAGATGTGCTACAAAGGATAGCTGATAAGGTAGAGATAGAGGAAGTGCGAAGTATAGGAAAGGAAATGCGAATAGGAGAGGAAATGCCACTAGTGAAACTAAAGAAATGGGAACATAAAAGGGAAAAGAGGTCAAGGAAGAGGGCATTATATGGAAGCTCGGAGAGAATAGAGGATGATTCAATGTGGGTAGAAAGGAATATGCAGTATAAGTTAAGGAAAATAGCGGAAGAGGAAAGTTGTAAAGAAAGAAGAACGTCAAAAATTAGGTGCCGGGAAACTAGAGGAGAAAAAGGAACGGGATATAGCAGGCTTGGAGAGAAAGGGTAGAAAGCTTATAAGAAATTCGGAACAATGAGGCATAGTAGTAATAATGGAGACGTGGCTAGATGAAAAGGGACGGGAAAGAGTAAGGGGAAGGCTAACAAGAGGTTACAAATGGCAGGTTCAAAATGCAAAGAGAAAGAATAAAAAAGGCAGAGCAATGGGAGGAATGGAGATGAGAGTAAAAAATAAACGTATAACAGAGCAGGATTAAAAAGAGATTAAAAAAAGGATTAATAGTAGAGGAGGTAAGGATGGCAGGAGAAAAGTGTAAGATAGAGGGGGTGTATGTGAACGGCCATCTGCAGGAGAAATCAAGAGAGATGAAAGAACTGATAGGAAAAAATGTAGAAGAGACGAGGCTTATGATAGGGAGAGATTGCAATGAGAGAATAGGAGATAGAAGAGGAAGGGAATGGGAAGGAGAGCGAGAAAGGAAATTTAAAGACATGATACTGAACGTTGAGGGAAAGAAATTGTTGAAGAACTTAAAGGTGATGGGTTAATTGAACTTAAAGGGAAATAGAGAGGGTATGAGGAAGAGAAAGATACGCGCTCATGAGGAGAAAAGGGAACGGTAATTGATTATGTGATAGTGAATGATGAGGTAAGTGAGACGATCGAGAAATATGGATAAAAAAAGCGCAAAAATATAAAAAGAGTAAAATGAGCAGGAAGAAGGGAATAGTCAGTGGATGGAAAAGAGCAGTTCGGGGAAAAAGCAGGTCATGCGGGAATTAAGAAGATGGAGAAAAGAAGAAAGTAGTGTAGAAGAATATAGGTACAAAAAGGAGTATACTGAGTTATGTGATCAAAAGAAAGAGAAGCAAAATAAAAGATCTGAAGAAGAGGCGGAGAAGGCTAGAACGGCAGAAGAGGTTTGGAAGGTAGTAAATAGAAAAAGAAAAAGAAGAGAAAGTGTAAATGAGGGTACTGAGATGGTAGATTGGAACACATATTTTATGGATTTATTAGAAGGAGTAGAGGGAAGAGTTAGGAAAGGAGGAAAATATCGTACGGAAAGAGATGAGGAAGAGAACCTAACAAGGGAAGAAATGGTCAAGGAGTCAGGAATAATGAAAGATGGAAATGCGCCTAGTATAGACGAGATTCCAAATTAAGTTTAGAAACATGGGGGGACAGAGATAAAGGAATGGGCATGGATAATGTGAAATAAGGTATGGAGAGGATGAGAGTGTACAGGGTTATGGAAAGGAGGAGAAGTGGTACCGATAGTTGAAATATTTTTTGGTTGAAATATCAACTATTACCAGTTTCGCCCCGAATTCATCTTCTTTGGTTAAAAAATCAGCTATATGGTTTGAAGTTGCAAATTTATACTTGGGGGTAATAAATTCAACTGTTTTGTAGAAATTTAATCCGTTTGGCTTTAGAGTTCAACAATTTTGTTAAAAATTGATCTATTTTGTTGAAAATTTGTACTTTTTGGTAGAAGATTAATCTTTCTGGTAGAAAATTCATGTATTTTCTTTAAATTCATCTTTTTGTTTAAAAGTTAAACTAGTTCGTTGAAAAATAATTGTTTTAAAGATTCGCCTTTTTGCTTCAAAACCTTTTTTTTTCATGTTTTGAAAATTCGATCTTATTTCGTTAAAAATTAATTTTTCGACCTAAAAATTTTGTGATTCCATTTTTAGGCAGCAAATTTATCCTTCAGGTTGAAAATTTAACTATTTGGTAAAAATTTATGTATTTTATTGAAAATACATATTTTTAATTAAAAAATTAATTTTGTTTGTCAAAAATTCATCTTTTTGGTTAAAGATTTAATTACTTGGTTGAAACTGCGTTTTTTTCTGTTGATTAGACTTGTTAAAAATTCGTTTTTTGGTAGAAAATTAATTTTTTTTAACTGGAAATTTGAAGATATTTTCTGGATTTTCAATCGTTTGGATTTTAACAATTTTGTTGCATTCACTTGAATTATTTTTAATGCACCCTGAATTTTTATAAATTCTTCTTGAATTCATATCAATTTAATTGCATTTTCTTGAATTCCCTTGAATTCTAGAACCTGGTGGCATTTGTTTTGAACTACTGACAGCTGCTAATTAGCAATTTACTATCGAAAGAAATATTTATTTAGAATGATCCATTTCTTTTTCATGAACTAAGTAAACGTTTCTTCCAACGGATTTCATGAATATTTCATTCAAACAAATGTTGTTTGAACTGAATTAAATGGATAATTGCCACACGCTGTGCGTGGAAAGTGTCAAGTGGAAAATCCTAAAATATGCATACTCAAGACCTCAGAATCTTTATTCGATTTACAATTCTTTAACTAAGTGAACAGTCTAGAGAATAAAGTAGTCATTTCAGATTTGGCTGCTTTTTTCCACTTCAGGCTGGAGGCAGTTGTTCAATGCATCATAACTCTTGTCGGAAATTCTTTTATCATAATTTTAACCAGATGTTAAGGTTTTAAATGGAATTCACGTCGTCTATATAAATTTGCTAGTAAGTTTAAATAATGCTGAAGATTTTATGTGTAATAAATCAAATAGATAGGGAACATTCTGATGTCTGGGATTATCATTCTTTGTCCTCAATGTTATACTATTTTAGCGAGTATATTAAGCTCTCTAATCAGACAGTCAACCTAGACTTTTATATATTACATAATTTCAAACCTTTCATTCCTTAAAGAAGACGCTGATTAAAATCTTCAAAAATCATTCTTGTGTTCTCTATCGTCTCTCCGTCCAGAGAAAATGAAGATCATGATTCTGCTCTTTACGTGTACAGTTTTTCTTGACTTTACAAGTAAGTCAAATTAAAATTTTTCCATTTTTCTTTTTGCAAACGTTTGAACGTCGTTTGAATATGTCAATTTTTCATTTTGCTAACATTTGTATGTCGTATGTACTGTTTTTACACACAATATTTTTCCTTACCCCCTCTTGTTTGCCCAGCTAAGGGCAAATCAAAATTTCTTGTCAGCTTCTAGCTGGGCAGCAAAGAGGGTGCAGACGAAATTTTAGGAGTATGACGCAAAATTTTGATTTTAAGCTAGTTGGACAACCAAGTAGGGATACAAAAAAAAAATTGGATGTGCATTTTACACCCAAAGTTGACTTGGTGCCCATTGAGACTTTTTATTTACACATCGGGAACTACCAAAAAGCAAAGTTTCAGAAAATTTAGCCGAGAGCCAGTGCCTATACAAATTCTGCGGCGTCCTTTATTTTGAACTTCGTCTTTTGACGTCGTCCCACTGTGCCCGTTGCACAGTGGGGCACATAAATCATACGCGACGATTACCAAAATCATTTAAATTCAATCAGCGGTTTGGAAGATATAATGTTTTCCAAAACGTCGGATCTCAAAACTCAAAATCCTGTAGCTACCTGAATTTTGAAAATTTTGGAAAACGAGTTTAACCATAAACTTCCATCACGTAACACTCCAATTTCACTAAATTTCATCAAAATCACTAGGCCCGTCTCTGATTCTGATATTCGGGAAATGGAGTGACCCATTTATATGAGGTTCTTTAATCGACATTTTCTCAGGATACTGTCAAATAAAATCTAGTTACGTAATTTATAAAATAGTACACAAATTTGACGTAAGACTAGCGCGCGTGCTCGGAATATTTCCGAAAAAATTACAAAAATGATCAAACAACTTCTAACGGTCACGTTTACAAAGTTATACGCTTATTTGACAGTAGAAGTCGTCGAGTATATTTTTGAATTTTTCAGTAAAATTTGTAATCCCCTTCAGTGCAATGTACGCATCATTTTGCAAAATAGCTTTCTCATATACTTATTAATAGCTATTTTTATAGCGTATATAATAAATTCATAAATTTCTGTTTTTTTCTTATAAAATTAGGTGCAATGCAAGGAAGTTCAAAAAGAGCAAATCCATCAGCCAGGTTTGGTAATATTTCTCAACGTGTTCGTGTTTTTGTACACTTGACAAATGATCGTGTTTATTCTGGATTTTTCGATACTCTCATCTATCATGGCCATGTAATTCCTATGTGGGCTCGACATCGAAGTCCCGAATATAATTTACAAGATAGAGTTTATTTAAGAATGCCTGATGGCAGAGGTGCACTTTCAATTATTGAACCTCTTGAACATCTTATCAATATTAATGATGATATCCCTGGACAACACCGCTGCTGGCTATTATCATCAGGAGGGATTCCTTTATCAGCAAATCTTCGCCCTTACGATTATAAACCTCTACCGGAAACTAGTCTCGCGCGCTGTTTTGTACGATTGCCAGATGATGACACTGTTTACGTGGGGGAACTGGATAGGAACTGCGGTCGCCGTCCTAGCTGGCTTCAATGAAAATACTGGATATTAAGAACTAAATATTAAATAATTAGATTTTTGTCTTTAATATATGATAACTGATAACTTTCATTTATGTCAGTATTAGGCCACCAGGAAATCCTTACATATATCTAAAAAAAATGTTTATCTGACACCTATGTAACATTTACGAATAAAAACATTATTGTCGGAATTTCGATCCTTCTTCATTTTATTTCAATCGTTTTTTGGTTCTATATGCTTTATTATTTAGATTGGCACACGTGTCTAATGTCTCTTCGAATTTTTACATTGTCATCATTTATGATTGAGAAAATATTAGAATTATCAGAAATTTCACACCTAATTTTTTCAACGGATCTCCACGTGTTGAGTCCCCTGAAGCCGAAAATCAGGTTTTGGCGATGGCGTCTGTCTGTATGTCGGTCCGTCTGTAAACACGATAACTCTCGAGAAAATAAACGGATCAAATCGAGTTTTGGCACCATTTTTATGTTCGGCTATTCATAGTACGCAGAGAGCACAAAAATTTATCCTCATGACTTCTTTCGATAAAACGAAAATTGTCCAAATTATAGCATTTACAAAATTCGAAAAATCAATCGAAAATCAAAATTATAAGCCAAACAATGCACGATATGTAAAAAAGGCAAGGCAAGAAAAACGTTGCTTTTTAAAAGCTCTACAAGATTCTCATGAAAACGTTTTGTATTTTCTTGAATAATCGAAAATTCAAATTTTCATCGCACAAAAAATAATGAAAAATTCCATTTCGTGATCAAACTATGCAAGATATGAAAAAGGATTAATTAATAAAAATTATGCTCCCGAAAAAGATCTACAGATTCGTTACTCATCACTTCTTGATAGGACGCATAGTTTTTGTTTTATTCGCAAAAAATAACATTGAAAATAAAAAAAATTACAACACATTTTTTATAAATCACTTTTCGATAAGACGCTTAGTTTTGGTTGTAATCATAAAAAATGACATTAAAAATCAAAATGAACCATTTATGGAAAAGCGACAATTGTTTGTTTGTCTGTTTGTAATGTAGGCGGGTTAGCCCGTGAGGTCCCACCCCTAGCGCTCAAGCTATACAGCCTATTGTGCCACACCCGTGTTTATCTCAAGGCAGTACTCCGAATCCGGGCATCTTTGCCGAGTGTTTTTGGATCTCGGTGGGTTTCGTTGTTACAACGTTCTGAGAATATACCTGTCAGGTGCCAGGCATACCTATCGCACAGTAAATGACGTCCTACTTTGTCGATCAGACAATGTGGCCCCTACCCACTCAGCCATTCGGCAGCCTCCCTAGCAGGCTAGGGTGGACGAAGCGATCCCTCTGAGGTCATCAGTTAGATGCACAGATTCGAAGCACTACCTTGGTGTATTATGTAAGTATATGTGTGTGTCGATTACTCGAAATTAGCCAGCAACCGCTGAGCAAGAGTCCCCTGTTGATTCCTCGGGCACAGGAGTTCCCCGTAGGAGCCTCAAGCGCAAAGAGATCGCTGCCTCATTTTCGAGTATTTTTAAAATCGACTTCGACCCCCAATGTTAGTCCCTTCGACATGGGGCCTACACCTTGGTACGTAACCAGCCTCTTCTGAGAGGACCTACAGCTTAAGGTGGGTTCCGAACCACCGAAGCCCGGTTGATGTACGTAGACAAATTTTCATTGGTACCGGCTCAGGTATCGAACCTTAGTCCTCCTGCACGGAAGCCTGACGCGCTATCGTCTGAGCCACCGAGACTCCTTAAAAGCGGCAAAAGTTACGAAAAAAATTGAAAGTCAAAAGTTGTTCATTTTGATTTTATTCATCAAAAATACTATGAGAAATGTCGAAAATTAAAATTTTGAGCCAATAGATGACGCAAAATATGGGAAAAAGTTCTTGGAGGAATTTCAGCGTTTCAAAATTCCTAAAACATTTCATACTACCATTTTTTGACAGAACTCCTCGCCTTTAATTCATTAATCGAAATTGCTATGAAAAAATCGAATGTTCCAATATTACGCCAAAAGACGCTAGATACTTAAAAAATATAAAAGAAGACTTGTAGGATATTTTGTTTTATCCATCAAAAATAACATACAAACAAAAATCCTATTTTTAGCATAACAACGCGAGATAGGGAAGAGTGTCTTAAGAAAGGATTGTAGCTTTTTATCGTAAGATAATTCAGAAAATAAATATACATTTACAAATTTATGTCAAAAATCGAGCTCGTAGCGCGAGTATCACGATGAGAATGTGTACCTGAAAGCCCACAGAGCTTTGAGCGACTTAATCTTGAGCTATACTTAATTACGTAGAAAATTCAGAATATGAAGACACATATAAATACTTGGATCTAAAAGAGATCTTTTTGATGAAGTTTCATTCAAGAAATCCAAGTGCAAAGAATGAATATCCGAGCGCAAAACGCGAGGTCTAAATCTGTTCGAGCCCTATTATGCGTTCATTAAATGTTGAACTCTCTACAAAAGTAGGCAAAACTCAGCGAAAAAAAATCTTTAATAAACAAGATTAATTTAATTGCAAAGATAATTTTACACTGCACATATAATCTATTCAAAGACACTAACTAAACAAATTATTTCGAAAGATGTGAAGCAGTAAAGGATAAAAAACAGGGTTCACATACCTACTTTTTCGTTTGTGCACTTTCAAATGTCACACCTTTGTTAAAAATTATGGAAACGAGTTAAATATGGGAACAAGCTATCTGAGCTCCTAATAACGGTAGAACGATGTGTTTAAGCTTGAAAATGTTTGAAAAAGTTCTACAAATACAATTGTTTAACAAAAGAAGTAGAAAGCCTTCAGAAAAATACCTGATTTTTTCTACCGGTTTCCATAATTTTTAACAAAGATGTGACATTTGAAAGTGCACAAACGAAAAAGTAGGTAGGTGAGCCCTGTTTTTAACCTTTACTGCTTCACATCTTTTTAAGCTTTACTGCTTCACATCTTCCGAAATAATTTTTTAAGTTACTGTCGTTGAAAAGATTATATGTGCAGAATAAAATTATCTTTGCAATGAAATTAGTGTTGTTTATTAGCGATTTTTTTCGCTGAGTTTTGCCTACTTTTTTAGAGGGTTCAGCATTTAATGATCGCATCGTAGGCGCGCTGAAACTTGCGAGCGGCGCGCGCAGCGCGCGATAAGAGTATGCCCGTGCGGCGGGCAGATTGTTTTTTGAAGTAAGAGAAATATAAATTTCGCGTGAAAAGTCCTGTTTTTAGAACCTAATTTTTATATTTGTTATTTATTAAACAAAATTGTGAAAAATTAGTTGTATTTGTTACAAACAAATAAGTGCTTTAAAATGTTTTTGTGGGGTTTAGCGGCGTTTGGCCATTTAGTTTCTTACAAAATTTAAAACATTTATGAGCAAAACGAGTTGTTTCATCGAACAGATGAAAATTGATGATTTTGTATGTCATGAACAAATTTTATTATTATTAAAAATTGTTCAAACGAGCCGAACTCACAAATTCACTATTTATCCATTTTTCGATGAAATGGTTTATCAAGTTTTCTAAACGCAATTGACAATTGTTTTGGGAGCACAAAATACCGCATAAGTGAGCTATCAGACCAATATTGTCGGTGGATTCTATTCCAAAAACGAAACTAATTTTTTGAAAAATGGTAAGATTATGCATTTTTCGATATACTTCTGAAAAGGTCACCCAAAAATATTAACTGAATATTTGGCCTATGGATTTCTTCCATACCCTAGTGGAACGCACTAAACGGATTTTTGGCGCATATCAACATGATAATAATTATTATTATTAATGATTCGGCTTTTTTTTTAATTGTTTTTTTTCCTAAATCTGGAAAAACATTGATTTTGGAAAAAGATGTTGTTCACAAAAGTTGTAGATCTCGTCGAAAAGGGGGCTTTCGAGAAGGGGTAAGCCGTTGGAAAAGGGTTCGGCGTGAGTGGGTGGATAGGGCGTGGTTCACATCCACTCATGTCGACCCCCTTTTCCAACGTTACAAAAAAAAAACACGCATCCTAATCTTGGCCTTTTAAATGGCCCAGGCCTCCTCCCACCAATCATCCTGATCCCTTTTCCAATGCCCCCTTTGAACACCCCATTGAACGTTTAATTTTTATTAATATTTTTCATGGTTAAAACAAAAACAATGCGTATTATAAAAATAGTTTGAATCAAAGAGTGACCACAAAATAGGCTGTTTTTTAGCCTATTTTTTGGACCTCCCTAGCGACCTGGGGAAAAAATATAAAAATATGTTAAGGGTATCAAATTACTTGTCATTGAAAACCAAAGTGAGCTTCGCTTTTCGTTTTTCGAACAATTAAAAAAATTACCCGTATTTAGAAGTTGAGAAGGCCCAAAAAAAATGGAAAATAGTTAAAAATTCACCCCAAAGCTCTCCTAGGGGGTGAAATCATTCCTAAAACATTCAGAAAAATAAAGATTCTCTAAGATTCTGAAAAAATATATTTGAATGTTTAAAGTCATGAAATATATAACACAACAATATTATATATGTCTCGATGAGAGAAGAACCCCTACGAAGGGTAAAACCACTCCTAATCAGATAAAGATAATGAACAATCTTAAAAATTAAAAAAATCTTGTGTTTAATATTCTTCTTACAAAAGACTTAAGATAACTCATCCTTATAATCCTAAAACTTTCTTCTCGAAATTCACCCCTCTGAAGGGGGTGAAATCATCCCCTGAAAATAGTAAAATTCAGAGACTTTTTTTGAAAATCATTTTTGCAACATATAATTTTTACCCAAAACGTAAAAAAGGTAATTCAGTCGATTCCTACTTGGAAGGTAGTTGGGAGGAACATAGTACTCTATTCCTCCGCTGGGTGACTGATCTTGCCTTAAGTGGCTGGAAGTCTAAACTTGCCTTAAGTGGCTGAAACTCAGACCGATCTTGCCTTGAGTGGCTGGAACACCACTACATATTGCTTTGAGTGGCTGTAACACCACTAGATCTTGCCTTAAGTGGCTGGATTTACAATAGCTCTTGCTTTAAGTGGCTGGAGAGCTAAGATCTTGCCTCAAGTGGCTGGAACTGACTGATCGTGTCTGAAGTGGCTGGAACTCTAATATTGCCTTAATTGGGTAGAACTCAAACCGATCTTGCCTTAAATGGCCGGATCACCAATAGACCTTGCCTCACGTGGCTGGATCATAAATAGATCTTGCCTGAAGTGGTTGGATCACCACGAGAACTTGTCTTAAGTGGCTGGATCATCATTAGATATCTCCTCAAGTGGCTGGATCGCCACTAGATCTTGCCTTAAGCGGCTGGATCACCACTAGATCTTGCTTTGAGTATCTGGAACTCAGATCTTGCCTTAAGTGACTGGATTTACAATAGCTCTAGCCTCAAGTGGCTGGAGAGCTAAGATCTTGCTTCAAGTGGCAGGAACTGATTGATCTTGCCTTAAGTGGCTGGAACTCAGAGTGATCTTGCCTTAATTAGCTAGATAACCTATAGATCTTGCCTTAAGTGGCCAAATCACCGCTAGGTATTGCCTTAAGTAGCTGGATCATCACTAGATCTTGCCTCAAGTGGATGAAACTCTAATCTTTTCTTAAGTGGCTGGATCACCACTAGATCTTGCCTTAGGTGGCTGGTCAAGGACAACAGACGACCTGCCCGAGTAATTAGTCTTACCCCTTGTAACCTTGGTTTTTCACTATTTTATGTTATTGAGATTATTGGCTTAGACCTAGGCCAGTCAGAAATCCCTACTTCCATTTTATTTTCTATCGGTCATGCCTACGCGAATACTGACTCAGAATTTATATCAATTATCAACTGTTAATTTCATATTCTAATTTTCATAAAAGAGACTTTACCTATTGACATGTTGGAAGACTAGACCGAACAATGATTATATAATGCTCTTCAAACACCGACATCAGAAAACTCCCACGAGTAAGAAACAGCATTTTTAACACGTGTTTGTCCCGACAAAACTGAATTCACGGCTATACTTTGTTCAATTTACGCAGACGAGAATGAGTACACATACATTTGAAACTTCCTATGCTTTTCAATATTAGCTACAAAAGCGTCACGCCCAATCAATCCTCGACAGACTTTGTAACTTGTAGTTTAATAAATATTTTGCATCAGCGACTTTTATTCCCAGTATATGGCGTCAAGCCCAATCAATAATAGTAATCTTCTTGCCAAACGTAATCTTTTACTACTCAAGGCACGTGGTACTACTACCAATGGTCGAACACAGAGTGAACGAGAACGACGCGGTCTACGGTTTTGGCGTGTAACACCAAAGTCCGTGTACACGCAACGGTACCTTTCAGCAGTAGACGCCTGTGAAGGCGCGTTCATGGCGAGCCACTTCCCTACGTGTCGCCGCAGGCGCGACGCAAGCACTCACAACGTACACGTTAGTCTATATAGTGCATTTTTGAATATCGGCTACTATCGTGTTGACTTTTCCACATAACAAGAGTGAGTGGCATCGCTACCGCGATACCATATTTTAACTGAGTGTCCTCCTTCTCCCTAGTGTATGTGTGAGAGAGAAGGCGAGAGTATTGTGGGCGTCAAGTGTGTATAAGTAGGTCACGACTGCCTAGTCGTGTTTGAATGGCAGTGTGAGTGGTGCAGAGTTAATTCACGACCACCTTGAAAAGAGAGTTCGATGGAATTAGTGGTGTCATTTTAAAATGAATGCTAACCCCCAGTCTGGTGACGGATCGGAGCAGCGGAGTTACAATGCCTAGACCTCGAGGGGTTTGTTTATGGTAACAGGCCATCCCTCTTGAGGCTCCTGTCAAATGACAGCCCTTAAGTGCATTCTGTGTTCGACCAGGTATATTCTCTTCATGAATTTGCAATAGAATTTACGTTGAATGGGCGTGAATAATCATTCAATTTGGGCGTGGTATAGAATACCACGCCACACCCTGTATACGGTGCTCTGCAGAGGCGGACCTTTTATTTCCCAAGCATCTCGTGGGATCAAAATGGAACACGCAAAAAGAAAACAAATATCGATGGAAGGAGGACGGGAGGTGGCCTCAGGAAGAGGACACAGTAGGAGGTTCCAGTCATCTTATAGTTCTGCATATACCTGAGTCTCAGACGAGGGCTCTTGCCGCCCTCAACAACAGGACCTTCTATCATTTTGGACATGTCAACTTTAGGGTTGCTGGCCAGGGACAGGAGGAGCCTTTTGGTACACAGGAAGATCAGGAGCAGACCTTATTGACTGCTCCTGGTCTAACCATTACCCAAATTAAGTTGCATCACAGCAAAGGCACCGCTGCATATTTGCAGCTGAGCTTGGCTGCGAGGCATACAGGTATTTTGCTAAAGCAAGAGCTTTGACTAGTTTGAGATACCGTAAGGGGATTAGGGGGGAATGGTCTTTTTTGTTAGGGTCTGCATACTGGCGAAGAGAGTTAATGCTGTTCAGCTGCTTGAGCTATGTTCCAGAGACCTGATGATGATAGCCATGGATGTCAATGGAATAGGAAGGCTAGTTGTGGGATCGGCTTATTTTCCTTATGACAGCGATATTATTTCGCCAGTGAAGGTATGTACACAGGTGGAATACTGCTAGGTAAGGGGTATTCCTCTTCTGCTGGGATGCGATGCTCATTCTCACCATACTTTGTGGGACAGCACGGACATCAACTTCTATCACTTTTAGAGGTTCCCAGGTCAATTCGAGACGTGGATACCCTGAAGATGGCAGCCAAAATTTTCTCGGCAGCCATCAAAGCTACTTATGAAAGTATTTGTCGATCTACAAGAGTCCGAAAGGCTTAGGAGACACACTGGTGGAGTGAAGAGCTTCGCAGGGAAACCAGAGAGAGGTTCAGACGTGCCAGTACTGGCAAAACGAAGGAACTATGGACCTCATTCACAGCGATGAGGGATGAATGCAGGGGTTAAATACGTAGGGCAAAGCAAGAGAGCTGGACCAAGATTTGCACAGACATCGAAAAGGGAGCTGAGGCGGCTAGACTGGATAAGCTGCTTTCTCGAAAACTGGACGCTATTATCGGGATTCTGAAATTGCCCGGCGGGGGGTACTCAGAGTCGGGCGATGATACTTTGTCTCACCTGATCAAGGTACATTTCTCGAGCTTTCAAATTTTTTAGAAAAGGGGACAAAACCCCGCAGACTACCAAAGTCGCCTGCGGCTCAAGTTTGCCCGAAACCGCGGCTAGCCAACGAGATTGTCACCCCTGCCAGGGTCAGGTGGGCCCTGAAGTCCTTCTGTCCTTACAAGCCTCCTGGCCCCGATGGTATACATCCAGTCCTCTTACAGAGGGCCACTAGTGAGATTTGCTAGGGCTAGTTTGACGTTGGGACATGTCCCGGCTGTATGGAGGGGTACGAGAGTAGTCTTCATTCCGAAAGAAGTTAGCATCAGTTATGCCTTGCCCAAGGATAAGGTATAGTCAAGGAAGTATTCTCAAGGAGGTCACTTCACACGGAACAAAACGCCTATGGGGCTGGTCACTCGACGGAGGCGGCCCTAAGCGGAGCAGTAAGCCTAATTGAAGAACAACTGAAGGAGAAAGTCCTCGCGATTGGAACCTTTATGGACGTCGAAGGAGTCTTCAATAACACCTCTAGAGAGGTGATCAGGGCGGCCATGGTCACACATGGTGTGCTTATGGCAGTCGTGGAATGCACATGCCACCACGTCATAGGCTATGTGGATGATATACTGGTTATTGTCCGCGGCCAGCATCTGGATGCGTTCTTCGGAGTAATGCAGCAAACTGCTGACAGTGGATTCATGGTGCAAGAAAATTGGACTATCGGTCAATCCGAGTAAGGTAGACGTTGTTGTTTTCACCAGAAGATATAAGTGGAGAACCACAAGTATACTGAAACTTGGAGGAGAACAGAAAATCAAAGAACGAGCTAAATATCTAGGAGTCATTCTGGATAAGAAGCTGTTGTGGAACGAGCACCAGAAAAACAAGTGCAACAAGCTAGTAGCGACTCTATGACTCTAGGAGAGCCATAGTGGTAAACTGGGGCTTAAAACCGGAGACACTTATGTGGATCTACGCATTGATCTTACAACCCAGTCTAACCTATGCGGCGCTGGTCTGGTGGAGCAGAGTCGAGCTGTCCACTGTGAACTCTTGACTGGAATAGATCTGGGGACTAATTTTGAGAGGCGTCACTGGTGCCTCGAAGTCGACACCCATGATGGCAATGGGGGCACTAATAAGTTTGGAGGCCCTCCATCAAACCATCAAGGCCGTGGTTGCAGTGAAGATCCCAGTCGACATCACGAGGAGGCCGACCCTGAACATGCCCATAGACAAAATGGCCACTCGCTACGTCTTCGATGAGAAGTATCGAGTTAGCCTATCCATGAAGGAGGAATGGGTTAACGGCGACGCACATCTGCCCAGTGATGGAGACAACTGGTTTATAGATGGCTCCAGGAATAAGGAGAATGCAGGAGCTCGTGTATATTGTAGAAGGAATGGAACGGGCTTCACAATCGAGATGGGGTTCTACGCCATAATTCTACAATCTGAAATTATGGCCATACTCCAGTGCGCTTACAAGGCAAAAGAGTATAAAAACAAAAGAAACATCCATATCTGCTCTGACAGCAGGGCTGCTATGGTGGCCTTGAATGGAACAAAGACCACGCCATTATTAGTATGGGAATGCTTTGAGGCACTGGATATATTAGCGACGGAAAACCGAATTACACTGCTATGGATCTTTGGACACAGCGGTATAAAGGGCAATGAGATATCGGATAGTCTACCCACATTAGCAGCAAGAAGAAATTTTACTGGACCCGAGCCAGTTGTAGATATTTCCAGTAAGTCAGTCACTGATGAAGTTAAAAGTTGGCTGACTGAGGAACATCAGAATGAGTGGGATTTGGTCTCTGGTTGCAGAGAGGCCAAACGACTCTGGGGCTCAAAGTTTGACTCCAACCGAGTGCGGGAAATACTCAAGCTCGGGAGGAAACAAATCAAAGTCCTAACAGAAATGTTTGCAGGACATGGGAACCTCGGATATCACAGACATAAGATAGGGCTTGCGGAAAGTCCCCTTTGTCGTATGTGCGAAAAGGATAATGAGAGCTACTCACATCCTTTGTCACTGCCTTGCGATTGCGGGGAAACGTCTAACACTCACAGGCAATTACTGCATCAGTGAGTCGAAGATATCAGCCAACAGCGTGGCTGCGGTCCTCTCCTTGTGGAGAGGGCTTTGGGTTCACTCTTAGGCTCACAAGGGGACGCTACGGGATTACCCAAGCGTCAGGGGCTGTTACGGTCTCAACCCAGAACTAATCATAATAACAAATAAGTGGCTGGAACTTCAATCTTGCCTCAATTGGCTGGAACTCAGACTGATCTTGCCTTAAGTGACTGGAACTCTGACTAAACTCCTGATTGGGGGAGGGGGGCTTACCCTTCGTAGGGGTTGTTTTCTCATCAAAACATATATAATATTGCTCTGTCATATATTTTGTAACTTCAAACATTTAAACATATTTTTTTCGGAATTTTTGAAAATTGTTATTTTTCTTAATGTTTTAGGGATGATTTCACCCCATGGGAGAGCTTAGGGCTGAATTTTGAACCCACATCAACCTCTTATCTATCAACAAAATACGTGATTATACTTTTGTAAGGTTCATTTCATAGAAAAAATTATTTGAAAATGTTTTGAAATTTTCAAAAAACGAAAGGCGATGCTGATCGAGTTTTTATAAAAATTCTTATTTCAAAGATATGCAGATGTATTTATTTGAATTAGGTATTTCCTTTGCTCAAACAAATATTTGTTAGAAATAATTAATTGCCGATTGCTTATTCAAGCAGCGATTTCTTCCAATGATATAGATTAATATTCAATACAAATTTTTTTTTTGAATGTACATAATTATTTAGTTGCTGATAAATATTTTTTTAAATTCCATGAATAATTATTTATCAGGAGAAAACTATTTATTTATTACTTCAAAAAATCGATTTCATTAAAATTAGTAACTATTTCTTGAGTTTTGAAAAACAGAATCGAAGAAATTCGGATCTTAGCTTATAACTTTGGCCACATACGTGTTTATTGTGATTTTTTATAAGAAGATTCTACGTGCAATAAATCAAGTACATATGGAAAATTCTAATATCTGAGATCAACATTCTTTGTCCTTAATGCCACAACGTTTTAGCGTATGTATATACCACAAGGTCAATTTCATAGTAGTCATATAGAAGCGTGAGTGCGAGAGAGACACTAGTAGATGGCGCATAAGAGTATCTCTTTCGCAATTATGAATATTACTACTATGAATTTGGCCTTACTGTATATAAGCTCTATGATCCGACAGTGAAGGTTGATTTTAATACTCACTTTCAAACCTTTAATTGCTTTAGGAAGCCGCTGATTATAATCTTCTAAAATAATTTTTTAGTTCTCTATCGTTTTCTCCGGCCAGAGAAAATGAAGATCTACATTCTGCTCTTTACCTGTAAAGTTTTTATTGATTTTTCAAGTAAGTATGATGTAATATAGCAATAATATAAATAATGATTAAGAAACATCGTCGCAGAAAAATTGACGTAAAAAATTGATAACTATTCCTTATTTTGGTTATAGTCCCTCCTTTTTACGGATTTGAGAGTCTTTACATTACCATCGCAATGCGATCTTTGTCTCCAATCTTCCAGCTTTTTCATACATCCCTCACCCTGATCTTTTTCGTTTTAAATCCACTTTATTCTCTCTTTAATGCTCCCCTCTCCCACTTTGTCACCTCTATACCTCTCTAACACATGCAATCGTGATTCTTGCTCATACCTAGAAACTCTGCACAAATTCTCCTCTTCATGTATATAATAGCTGCATGCTCTTACATACTTTCCCATTCTGAACCTCATCGATTTAAACTCTTCTCCTTTTAATATTCTTCAGGTACTCTGGCTCCCCCTCTCTTTAACAATCCTATACCAGCTATTATACCTTAAATCCGCGATTTATTCCACCTCTCCTCTCCTTACCGTGATCTCTTCCTCTATTCCCTGTCAATTTCGACCCTTCGCTTGCATATTAAATTCAAACCTCATTTCGTATCTCTCTTCATTCCACTGCGAACGTCCCACCCTCCCCTTCTCTCTTTATCCATAACATGCCGAGCAAAAGCTTCTTCAATCTTGCTTTCCTCACCTCTTCTTAGTTTCTCTTTAGAATTCCAGAATCTTTTTAGTTGCCTGACCACCATTTCCTCTCGTCCTATTTCCTCCATCAGTATATAACCTGGCAAGATCCACCAAACCCCCTTGGCCCATCTCAAAAATCTCTCACCCAGACTTTGCAATCTCTTGTGCTCTTGCCATCCCCGAATTTTCACTCCATAGCTTAAGACTGACCACACTAACACGCCGAACATCCACCTCTAATTCTCCAGTCGTCCGTGAACTATCTATACTCCGCACTTGGCCCATTACCTTACTCGCGCATTCCAATCTCTTTCTCACCTGCAGCTCGTTTCCTCCCCTGGCTTCGAACAAAAATCATAGGTAGAAAAACTCTTCAACTTCACAACCACGCTATTTCTCTTCCACTCGTACTTTACTCTGCGCTTTTCATTCCTGAAACACATAATCTTAGTCTAACCCACATTTACACATTTGCACTTTCATCATCAGATTCATTCCTCTATCATCATCCGCTACTACCATTACGTCATCTGTATATGGCAGTGAATATTCCTTCCCTGTTCTCAGTATTGTCCCTTCACTTCCTTTCTTCCTTGCCTAATGCCCCTTCCTGTCTAGAAATCCTCTCCTTTCTTTTCTCCTATTATTTCCTATTTTCACCGCGGCAAAAGTCAGAAAATGTATAGTTTCTTAAGAATAAAATTCGTTCAAAATCTGAGAACCAGAAATAATATCTTGAATTAAATTTTTCCTTTGCAAAGCTCACTATATTCTTACAAATGTTCTAATCGAGTTTTCATTAACACTTCTGTATGTACTAATAGGTTCTCAAGATACCTTTTATTCTGACGGTAAAAAGTCCTGTGATTACGAATATCTTAATTTTTTTGAATCCTTGTCAGGTGTTGGCTAAAATTTTTTTTTGAATAATTTGATTATTTAATAATAATAAACATTTTATAAAGTCATGTTTAGCATCTCTGTGCATAAAAAAACTATTGAAGAACCGCTTATCATTTTGTTTAAAATGCTGCGAATAAATGATGGCTCGCCGCATAAGAAAATTTCGCGAAGGAGAAAAGTTTTATTTTGTGCCAGAGATTAATTTTGAAAATTCAAAAAAATCAATTTTATTAAGCAGGCCAGGCACGAAGGAAATACGTATCAAATTGAGTTTCTAAAGAAGTCTACTTTTATTTGTTAAGCTTTTTTGCTCTCTGAATAAAAGTTGATAAAATTTAATTAATTACAAGTGAAATTTTACAGACACGCTTAACGAAAAGTGAACCACTAAATATTAGCAGAAAATTAATTTGATTAGTCAAATTAATTTTTATTAATTTAGTTTTTAATTTTTCTTAGTGAAAAAAATTATTTAGGACTGTATGTGATAATTTCAAAAATTTGTAAACAGAGAAAGCGTAAATTGTAGAAAAGTTAAATAAAGTAACGTGATGATGTAACGTTCTCAACTCTATTGAAACAATAAGAGGGTCATATTGAGAAATTATAAACTTCATGTAGCCTGTTTTCATTTCTTATTGTTCATGAAAAGATAAGCAAAATATACGAATTTCTCAGAATCTTAAAATTACAGTTGATCAATGGGCTACAAATTAATTATACACATTCAGAGTCTTCATGCACAATTTTTCAACAGAGTTCTAATTTCCATTTTTATAATTTTTTTCGATCATACATTTTTTTAGTTTCCCATCGAAAATTGCAATTACTATTTAGCAAACTTTGTAAAAATAATTTGCCTTGAATCAGCATTGTCTTGATTAAGTATGAATCGAGTCTCTAGAAAAATGTATTTGAATTCTTTTTGTCTTACGAAAAAGATACTTTATTGCGTCTCTGAATGAAAATCGTAAAAATTTAACTAATGACTAGAGAAATGTTTTACATTTTATTAGTGAAAGTTAGCCATTAAACATTAGTGAAAAATTTGTAATTCGATTAGTAAAATTATTTTCTAATTCAATAGTCAAAAACCACTGATTTCTTAGCAAAAATATATTAACTCATTTAGGACCTTATATTCCAATTAAAAAAAATGATAAAAATGGCAAAAGTGAAAAATAGAAAAAGAATAGAAAAGGTGAGCAATATAAATTGTATACGTGACCTAGCCTGTATCCGCTTTCAAGCTATTGACTTGTGATTGTTTGCACAAAGTTAAAAAATATATATTTATAAAATTACAATGAATCAATGAGCTACGAATTATCTCTGCATATTCAGGGTTCTCATGCACTAGTTTTCAACAGAATTCTGCTTCTTGATTTTCAAAAGTTTGTACGGTTGAACATTTTTCTACTTTTTCATAGAAAGATGCACTTGTTTAAGGAAACGTGGATTTATATCATATTATATGGTCATTGAGGATTTTTATTTATAGCGATTATTGCAAACTATGAAGCAAAAGAGTTTATGAAGAAGAAACAAGCTTATTCATGATAGGTATATGTTTTGCAACAGTTTTAGGAAATTTTTTGACTCTGCTTGGCCTGGATGATTTTTGATTAAAAAATAAAAAGTCTAGAGGATTTCTTCTTAGAAATAGCGTTTGTTTAACATCAATTCAGGAAGAGAAGTTTTTATTCGATCGGAAGATGTCGTTTTTCTTTTAATAGATCCAACATCGATATAGAAAATGTGCAAGTTTTACATTTTTCTGGTCAATAGATATGAGGTACAACTGTGCAAATATGTCAATTTTGTTATAAAATCTTTTGTTTTTAACGCTGTTAATTGCAAATTGTTTAAACTACGAAAAAAGTGCAGAAAGCAAAATTTTTAGTTTTGCACAGAGATGCTAAAAATAATTTTATAATTTGTGTTGTTGACAAATAATGAAATTGTTAAAAAAAATTTAAACAAAAACTGACCAGAATTTTGAAAAAATAACTAAGATATTCCTGATCCGTGGACGGATTTTGACCTTTCAAAGAAAAGTTATCCCGGGGTTTAGTGCATATAGGTTCTAGTGGCGACCAGACTAGTCAACAAATAATCATGATAATTGCTGTTTTGTGCATTTAAACTTATATCAATAAAACTCACTCTGCCAGCATAAATAAAACATTTTTCAAGTGCATGCTTTGTTTAAACTAAATGAAACCATCATTGCACAGTTCAACTGCATTTCTGTTGTGAGACGTGGCCATTTGTGTGATTTACCGCGGTCCTACTGGAAGCCGGTATCATTTTTAGATGGCAGTTGTTCCCAGTGGCACCCTGTGGTGGTTTCTTAGCCCTATTTTTTAATTATATATATATATATATATTTGTTTCGGTTTCGATTCCTTTGGAATAGAACTGAAGGCCCTATGACAAAGCCACCGAACGCGTCCTCGGATTGCGGATAGAGGGTCCCTGTACCAAGGGTTTCTGCTGAATATAATTACAATAATTGATAAGCAGTCGCGGACAACTGTCCAGGAATGGCCCTGAAGGAATAACCCCTAAGCGGAGGCGACACAACCGTGCCGAAAGCTGAATGGCACAGATCACCCGCGCAGAGCACCCGACAATGGGTCGGCAAAAAATGCCGATCATCCTAGAATTCGGGGTGCTGAAAATAATTTAGATGGAAACACGACGAGAAACTGGCAAAACACCCACATTGAGTAGATGAATCAACTAAAAGATGACTTGGTACACTGCTACGATGCTACGAAAGCCGAAGTGAAGAAAGCAGCATTTGAAAAATTCCATCAAGAGCTATTCGACAAGAAAATGCACGACAATTTTCATAGGAATATAGAAGAACAGTCCTTGTCAAAGGAGCTAACTTTTCCTTTTCTCAGATCATCAGGGCTTAATTCAGGTACAGAGGGTTTTATTTTCGCATGCCAGGACGCTGTTATTTCCAACTTAGCATACCGTAAACGCACTTTATGTCCAGAACTTTCAAGCGATAGGAACGAACTTAAGGCCCTCGATGTCACTACACGTAAAACCATGTATATGCATAAAAGCTTGCATATCAATTCGTCAGTTCTGCGATTATACATTTCACGCGGTCGATGCGGACGCGGACTTTTGAATCTCCAGTGTCTTCATAACCGAATTGCTTTCAGTACAGCTTACATCGCTGCAAATGGAAAAGATCCTCTCCTGAAAATTGTCAGGAATCACGAGATTGTTGGCAAAGGAGCGTTCCTTTACAAAGCCGCGGGGCAGGCAGCTGAGACCCTTGGCCTGAATTTTAACTTCAGAAGTGTGGAAAGTGCATTACTCCATCTAGATGCTTCACTTCTGAAAGCCGAAGTAAAGAAAGCAGAATTTGAAAAATTCCATC
>JAABKJ010006689.1:0-21699 GCA_011634705.1 Andricus grossulariae
CTATTCATATTTTAATGTATAATAAATTTCAACTACTGTGTATGCAAATTACTTCATATACATTTGTATTAAATTCAATACAGATATTTCCAACAGTGTGTCCTCAGTTTAAAAGTTAAAATAGATTTTATTGTTCTTTCTAACAGAATAATATATTTTTGTTTATTTGAGTAGTGGCTTTTAAACGATATTGTCAATTTGTAAATAAATTTGTCTTTCATTCATTCATTTACTTTTTAATTTATTACTCCATGCTTAGGTTCCATCTGTATTCATGAAATGGTGCGAAAGCGGAGTTCGGACATTAAGTGTCGAGACTCCTATCTGGGCTTTTGGCAAAGAAATTTGGCTCCCCTCTGGAATGTATCGAGATTTGGGCACGAAGATAACGTCCAGATTGCGTGCTCTCAAGGAAACTTTATCAGAATGTGGAAATGCTGTGGATGAATTTAATTTTTGTTATAGAAGATTTAGGACTGTCGATGACCCTCTTGTTCAGGTGAACAATTTTTGAAACTAATATTCATTCGAAGGTTGTAAAAGAAAAGAAAAAAAAAATAGATTTCATTTTTTTTCTTTCTCTTTTTAGATCAGTGCTCTTGATGCGAAAAAAGGAAAAGATTTCAGTAAAAAATTGGTTCCGCAGTACATGGTTTTTGATTTGAACGGAAAAAGTACAAATTTCAGTTGCCCTGGGATGACAGCCAGAAAATCTGCGGCTCTTATAAGCTTTCATACGCATGGACGTATTGACGTGCCCTTTACTTATGAGTTCAACAGGTGGCTGGTCATCGAAAACATAATTGTTGATGTGAGGTATCAAGGACAGATGCATATATACCTTTATATTTTACTCTATTCTATTTTTCTTAACAATATGATTTTGTTTCAGTACCATACCCTATAACAACAACAAGCTTTGAAGGAAGAAAAAGAAATTTCTCTAGTTTTACCTGAATTTTAATTTTTACTGTTTGTAATGGAGATTTAGAGTAATAATAGCTGTCCACGTAGTCTTAATTTATTTAAAGAAATATATTTTTGGTTTTCTTTATTTTTATTTTCATTTTTATTATTATTTTTATGTTCAGTTTGATTTTAATTTTAATTTTAATTTTAATTTTAATTTTAATTTTAATTTCAATTTCAATTTCAATTTCAATTTCAATTTCAATTTCAATTTCAATTTCAATTTTAATTTTAATTTTAATTTTAATTTTAATTTTAATTTTAATTTTAATTTTATTTTAATTTTAATTTTAATTTTAATTTTAATTGTAATTTCAATTTTAATTTCAATTTTAATTTTAATTTTAATTTTAACCCAAAGGGTTTGATTGAACAAGACTTCAACCAATGTTCATTAAATTCAAAATTTGTCTCACTATTTGTTGATAAACTCATATAGTCAATTGCAGGTTCAATGAAGATTGTGGATTTGAACTTTCGATCAAAAATCCTAGTTTCTTTGATTGGATATAATTTATAAAGTTGAAAGTTATCTTCAGAAAGAAGTGGAATGCTTAATAGAAAAATCAAGTGTTGATTTAATTCGTAAATATTACCATTTGATAATTTATAAGAATCTGAAAGTTCTAAATCAGGGGGAAGATAGATTTTCGATTTAGTTAGTCGTATATCTGTAATTATGTTCGTGTAGTTTTCTGGTAATAAAAGTGGGTTTCATATGTTATTAATTGATAATGTCAGTGTTGCATATAATTTATCTAAAAGTGAGATATATTCAGTTGCAAATTCTCGAATGGAAGTTAACCAAAGTAAAACTAGGGATTTATATTTTGCTAGAGGGATATTCCAAGATTCTTGTCCTATCAATGTTTGATTGAATTCTTGACGTCGGACGAGGATGTCATTGAAAGAAGAGGATATAGCATGTGCAGAATAATGGTACCATCGCAATGGTTGAAAATTTTTCTCATAAGCATTTATCTTTATGTTTTGAACATAGAGGTTCGTTTCATTCTGTCCCGTAGAAAAGTACTTTTCGCTTTTTGCTATGTTATTTATGAATATTTTCGTTAAATTTGTAAGCTTTTCTATTTGATTTTCACGCGATTCAAATTCAGCACGTCTTTTCTCTGGAATGCAATGATTTGTTTCGTAGGTGTCTTTGCAATAGGGTAGAAGTTTAGCAGTAATCTCGTCAAGCCAAGATTTAATTGACAGTATCTCGTTGATATTAACGTATGCTAGTATATTCCACTTATCGATTTTTAATCTAGCTGTGCCTAAATGTTCGTAATATATCGCGTGACCCTGCGGAAAAGGGGTACTGATTTAAGGTGTGTCGTAGTGCGGATTAGTGGAATGAACTAGGAAGATAAAACAGGTTAGGAGAGTGAAGATAAGTGGCAGGTGTAAATCCATAATCGCTTCCGGCTCTGACCTGGAAAAATAATGCACATTAGATTAGTATTTGAAATTGAACATTTAAGTTGGGAGTTTACAGGATTTGTTAGTTTTATGTGCACAGAGGACAATTCCTTGGGATTTGGGTTTTATGATGAGACAAACCTTTGTTGCCGAGCTCGAAAAGTTGGTGCCACTGCAAGAGTAGGTCTGAGTTTTTCTCTCTCATGTGATGGTCAACTTGTACTTTGAATACGCAGGTGCTGCCACCGGTTTCCAAATATTTTAACGGTATTGATCATTCTAGCGGCTGCTTGAGTTTGAGCAACCCAGGGATGGTTTGCCATGCCCGAAGTTTTATAATTTGCGACTTTTATAATTACTATATATGTGTCTGCCGACACGTTGTTTGTGATATTAAGGAATGTATACTGGGGTCGCGGTAAGTTGCTTTGATAACATAGATTTTGTAGGTCAAGAGCTATGTTTAGGTACCTTGCCATGTTTAGGCTGCTGATGAAGACTAAAATTGTCTTTGGGTCCAAAAGAGAGAATAGAGTTCTGGCTGTGCTTTGTAGCATACGAGCTTTATCTGAGCCTGTGTATATGACTGTACAATTTCCGTATGTAAGTGTAAGAGTGTAAAATACAGTTTTTCCAATTGACATGTTAGACTGAAATTCATAGGTTGGTATTGGAAGAGAATGCTTTCTCAAGAGTTCATGCAACAGAGTTACAAAGCATGTGGGATTCACAATGGAGAAAGATTGTTAGAGGAAGGGTGTAAAAGCGATAGATTAAAACGTGGACAATATAGTTTGGTCTAGCTGAGATTTCAGATAGTTGAGAATGAGGATAGATATGTTGACTTGGCTGATCATCCAAGTTACCTGTTTTATACTCAACTTTGTTTTGGACTTCTGTGTTTATTGAGTGACTGATTTTCTCGGGTTCTGGTGCGTGTGGATTGGGCTGCTTGAGCGTGTTTGTATTCCTTCCTATGTGTGAAAGAAAATTAGTGCCTGAATCCCATTTAGCTCCTAATAGGTGAAAGGACCAACAAAAAATACTATGAAGTGCATATCCGTGGATAAATGTATCCGCGATAAATTGTATTCCACTCATAATAATTACAACTCCAATCAAACCAGCACTTGCCGTTCCGAAATTGGTAAATACCGACCAGAACTTGCCCCAGGCCGATTCTGCTATTTTTTTAAATGTTTGTTCGTCCATTAAATTCATTATCGACATTCCCTGATTCGCGGTAGATTGCCCCATTACTCCTCGTGCTAAAGTGTTAAGTACCATAGGTTTTTCAGCAGGGAACATAATATGATCGCGTAATTTATCTAGATCAGATTGGGAATAGATTCCGCTAGTTGCTAGAGAAGCGGGATTGTTATATTTTCAAGTCGGTTCCTTCAGTGGTTGCATTATCTCTGGATTTTAGATTCAATTGGGTTTGGTGAGATCTTATACCAATGTTCTCCTATCTGATACATGGGTGGTACAAATGGATTACAGCTTGTTTCGGTGCCAGTAGTAGTTAACATATGGGTTCGGGGACTGAGAAATAAAGATTCGTTGCCTTTTAGTACTGGTAGTTCTAAATGACATTCATTTACTTTTCTATGAATCACTTCTACGGGTACGTATTTGACAATATGAACTACTTCACCTGCAATCACTGACATGTAGCCTGGGCCCTTCATGATATTGAAAGCAAATTAGTCTGGTGCTTGAGTGGTTAAAGCCAGGGCATTTTTGAACACTTCTCTTTCAAGAGTACAAAGGTGATATAAAAGATCACTGTAGAGTCGTTTTACCTTGATTCTAATATGCCTTTCTACATAGATGAATTTAGAATTTACGTACATAAACATTCCCATATTTAGAATTGTCGGGTTATTATTGTGAAGAAATGTCCCTTTTGAGCTAAAATGTAAGTGATGTCTTGTGAAGTTAGCGAAAATAGGGTTTCATTTGTACTATTGTCCTGTACCTTAGTAGCTGGACATTCGTATAACATTTCGTATTTATTGAAATGGAAAATGTCCCTTAGTAAAGGATCCCGAAAGGTATATCCGCCTTGTTCATCAATGCATGAAGCTTTTGATAATGCGCAAGTTAAGCCGTATTCCAAACGTATTTTATTCGCTTTAAGATCAACGGTTGCTTGTTGACTAAATAATCTGATTTTAATGGTACCTGGTAACACTACCGTATATCATGTACCAAAAGGGTATGAATACTGAGCTCCGTTACAATACTCGTTAGTTTCGGTTTGCCCTGCAAAGGTTACGCCACGAGTAGTTGTTTGATTCATAGGTATATTAGAAATAATTAAATTGTCGCCCATCTTATATGTACCTGTAGCATGAATTGACTTACATGTTTCGTGTGAAATTTCTTTTAGGAATTCTGCTTCACTATTTGTTACTACTGAAATATGGAAGTATGCTCCACAATAATAAATTGTTCGTTTGATTTCGATTTTACGTTGTAATACTTGTGTTGTGGTGGTACCACTAAATTGTAATAATTGGATATAGGTATCAGATGTATCTACCTTGGGTTGAGTTGATTCACAATCTCCTACTTCCAGTAAGGATATAGTGGTTATGTTTGATCTGTTAGAACCACAATCATATCCCACGATGGCTAATACTGTCATCGGTAGCATCAGAATTATAAACAAGGTTAAATGTGCGATTCCAGTCCCCATTCCTGTGAACAGGAGGATATCTGGTTAGAAATTTATATTATTTATTTACTATTTGCATAATTATTTATTTGAGTAGATATTGACTATTTATTCGATTGGTTTAATGTGAGAGAGCCTAAGTCGATTTATACAAACCACTTTAGATGACTTTTTTATCTTAATTCTCACGTTTCCTTTACCTAAAATTTCTAGGACTTCGTGTGGTCCTGTATATTGATCTCCTAGTTTGTTAGGCTTTGCACCTTTTAACAAGAAAACACTATCCATTGAAATTTTTTCGAAAGCCGCACCTGGTATATCAGTAATCGCCATAGGATTTTTGGTTTTAACGCGGACTAATTTCTTCAGTTAACATTGTAGACAAGTTTGAATGTACTTCTGAATATCTAATTTCATGTTTGCCAAAAGTGTCCATGACGAATACGGTTATATGTTTTTGTGATCCCTTTATGTCCACCTAAAGCCGATGAGTGAGCTTCTTCTATCAAAGATTTTCCTTGCTCATTATCGGCATATTGAATAACATTGTTGCTGATTATAGTTTTAGTCCAAGAATCTAGAAAAGTAGCTTTAAAAATGCTCAAAACTTCTTGCCAGTCGATATGCGCTATCTGAGAAGTTTTAGCGATACTAATTGAACGTAATTTTAGTTTTTCAGCTAGAGTTTTCAATGATTGGATGGACTATTTAATATTAATTAGTATTTCTGAAAGATTTCCTCTAGATTCAGACTTAATAGATAGCGCCATGCGATAAAAACTGCTATTTTGATTTCCCTTGCTATTCCTACAGAAAGATTTTTAAATTTATGTAATTCATTCTTTTTCGCTAGGCTTCGGGATCCGTTATCCTTTGGGGGTCCGTTCGTTGATATAAAATAAGCATAGTTGTCTTTACGCATTCTTAACTGATCTCTGCACTCTACTACATTTTTTGAATCTTGTGGCGCCTCCGGCAATGGGCGATCGAAAAGTGGGGGATTCTGCGGGGACGTTTTTCTTTTTTATCTAACCGAGTTTTTTCACCAAATATTTCTACTTCATTCTGAACATCTGAAAAAAATACCTCTTCAATACCACTGGAAAAATCTTGGAATTCGTTTTCCTCTATATTATCATTTTTATTTTTAAAAGGATTTTCTTTGCGATAATCTGGATTTTCCTCGTCACTGGATTCGTCGGTGCTGCTTAAATTTCCTTTTAAATGTTTGTGCCTGTCATTTTTTCCTGAAAATTCTGGGTCTGATTCTTTTTCAGATAAGTCTAGATTTTTATTTGTTGATTTAATAAGTTTACCTTGGTTATCTTTCTTGCGAGGCCTATCTCGTATCTTTTTGATTCCTGATACTCGATCTTGAACCTTTTTCGGTCTTCCACGTTTTCTTTTCTCTGATTCGGAATTTAGTTTTTGATTTTCTGAATCTTCTAAAATTTCTTGATTTTCTTGATATCGTAAATTTTCATTTTCAAGATTTAATTTTTCTGACTTATTATCTACAGATCTAGAATAACCTCCTTGGCTTCCTTGAATTCTCTGGTTTCGTAGATTTCTTCTTATTTCGCGATTTGATTCTCTTGACTTATTATCTAAGGATTTAGAATTATTTTCTTGATTTAACCTTGGCCTTCCGCGTTTCTTCTTTTCTTTAATTTCGAATTTTTCTCCTCGAATTTCTTGAGTTTCTTGATTTCTGGATTTTTCTTGAGTTTCTTGATTACTTTGATTTTTTTGAGTGTCTTGAGTTTCTTGATTTCCAGATTTTCCTTGAGTTTCTTAATTACCAGATTTTCCTTGAGTTTCTTGATTACCAGATTTTCCTTGAGTTTCTTGATTTCGCATTTTTCCCCTTGTTACTACCGCATTAACTTTTACATTTAATATTTTGTCTGGTTCAATTGAGTTTTCCGATTTCCTTTGAAAATTCTCCGACAGAAGATTTGTGAGTTTCTTAATATTTTCTCTGAAGTTTGCAATTTCTGAAATATTTGTTAATGTGCTCATTATGCTTATCATGACTAAAATGAAAGAGTTCAGAACATTTGTAGAGTCTTCAGGACTCATTTTGATATGAGCAAACTTCGCATCTTCTTCAGAAGTTGCATTTGTTAAGTTTTCTCCCACAAGAGCTTCATAATCTATTTCTTCGAGGCATGTTAAATCTATTTCTTCGCTGGATTCTGTGATGTTAAAGTTATCTTCTTGTTTGGTATGAGATTCTTCCAAATTTACTAAGTTTTCATATTTCTCTACTGGTATATCATGTTGTATATAATTTATTTCATTGATAATTTCGGAAGGATCTACTGGATTTCTGGACAATGCGTCTGCATTCACATTCATCTTACCTGCCTTATAGACCATTTCGAAATGGTATTCTGACAATTTCAATTTCCATCTGGTAACACGAGAGCATGGATCGCTTGAGTTTTGAAACCAGATAAGTGGTTTGTGATCGGTAACGATTTAAAATTTCCTACCATACAGAAGCTTACTGGTTTATCTCTTCCAATTTTGCCCTGAGATAATATTCCACCTATCGCAAACCCTGACGCATCCGTCGTAAGGATAAATGGCCTATCAAAATCAGATCTTTCTAAAAGGGGTTCCTCACATAGTTCATTTTTCAGTGCGTCAAACACATTTTGTTGTTTGTCTGTACATTTAAAGGGAACGTCCTTTTTCAGAAGATGAGTCATAGGTGCAGATTTTCTTGAGAAACCCTCTATAAAACAGCGATAATATCCGGCGAGTCCTAAAAATTGTTTTATGTTTTTAACATTTTTCGGGGCAGGAAAATTTTTTTACCACGATAGTTTTCTTGGTGTCTGGACGTAACCCATCTTTATCGATAATGTAACCCAAGTAAATGACTTCTGGACGTAAAAATTCACATTTGTCCGGTTGTAATTTTAAATTTGCTGAGCGTAATCTCTCCATAAGTGTATTAAATTTTTGTTGGTGTTCCTCTAATGAGGCGTTGGAAGCAAGCTGGGGCATTTTTAAGACCGAACGGCATCCTGTCAAATTCGTAATGACCATACGGGGTGGAAAAAGCCGTTTTATGGGAATCTTCCGGACTTATTTTGATTTGGTGAAATCCCGAAGCAAGGTCGAAAACTAAGAAATATTGTGCATTCCCAGCTGGTCTAAAATTTCGTGGATGTTTGGAAGAGGATACGAGTCACTTACGGGGTTTTCATTCAATTTCCGAAAATTAAGGACCATTCGCCATTTTTTATTACCTTGGGAATCCGCCTTTTTAGGAACAATCCATACAGGGGTGTTAAATGGGGATTTCGAAGGCTTAATAATTTCGTTTCTTAATAGGTCGTTGGCTTGTCTTAGTCATTCCTCCTTGTGTATGGGCGGGAATCGATATTGACGCGTGAGAACAGGTTGGTCGTCGGTCGTTGGTACCCTATGTTGGAGAACGCTGGTAGCGGTGAGTCGTTCTACGGGGATGCGAAATCGTTCCGCATGTTCCTCGACTAACATTTTTACGTGTTCTAATTCTTGTGGATTTAAATGCTGTAATCAGTAATTCCTTAATTTGTTCCGTTCTTTCTTTATAAGTAGTGTTATAGACCCTTTTTGCTGGAGTTAAAGTATCTTCGAAATTGGTAAAATCATTGAATATTTCTTTCGCGGATTTTAAAACATTTAATTCGCTTCCTAAATCTGAATCAAAAGGTTGCTCTGCTAATTGCTCAAAATCCTCGAGGGTTACTTGTGGGATTCGCATTTCTACGGGTTCCGTCTGAGTGTTAGCAATTTTTACATAAGCCCTACCTTGATTATTCGTAACTAATGCATTCCCTAGAAATATTCCCGACCCGACTGATAATTGAGGAATTTAACCCATTTCCTTTTCCTTGTTTTCAATTAATAATAAATGTCAGATATTGATCTTGCAGGTAATATAATTGTATCTTTTGAGAAAAAGGGGTGTTGGATTTCATTTACTTCCAGGCATCTCGTTACATAGTAAATTTCGACATTATTATCGATGAAAAATTCTGAACCTAGTACACTGTCGTCGTCAACCGGAACTTCCTTCGGGATTATATTAAAAGTCGTTAAGTATCCGAAGGCTTCTACCTTCACTTGTCCCAAAGTGTGGACAGGATGTTCGTTAATTCCGGTTAATCTTAGAGTTTTAAATCTGTTCACTGGAGTTGATGGTTCAATCATAGTCTCCTTTAAGAGGTTCAATCCGGCGCCCGTATCGATCATTAAACGGACGGGGTTTTTTAAACCTAAGGCTTTAATAACAATTGACGTTATTATATTTCCTTTACTAAAATTCAATTTTTGAGTGATTGTTTCTGGATTTTTATCTTTATTTTGTTCGGATGCTTCTAATTTTGTGACGTTAATGACTGCCCCATCGCATCCTGCCTGGCGAGGTCTTGCCCGTTTTCCGACATACGTTGAGGTTGTTGAGGAGTTAATTTTTCGCGCATTTTATTGTTATATTTCCTTTTTCGACAATCTTCGAGCATGTGGCCCGGTTTTTTGCAGTAATTACAAGTCAAACCATTTGTATTTTGCATTGGATTTAAAGCAGGGTTGAGATATAGATGGGCTGCAAAATTTCGGGTTTCTTGAGGTGCCCACATAGCCCTATCTCTATGTTGAAATTGACCTTGATTATTTTGCGCTTGTGGCGGCGACCATTGATTTTTCATAGGAGCAGGTATTCTATTACTCCATGGTTCATGTAATCTCCTATCATTTTGAGGAGGTGTGAACCGATTGGGAAAATTGCTAGAAGGGGGTTGTGTACGCTGGTTAACATTTCCGAGTGCTCGACAGGTGGGCGCGGCGTGATCTCTTTTGTTACATATCTGGCACACTATTACGTCTGCTTGTGCATAATTTACCCTAGCCGATTTGTATTCCCTTTCATAAATATTATTATTTTTTTCTCATTCAGCCGACCCTTGCCTGTAAAGATTTCCCTTTCGTAGATCCGCGGCTGCATTAAGTTTCCGTTCAATTTCTATAGCGTTGTTCGTAACTTCTCTAAATACGTCTCCTTCCTTCACCCCAATTTCAAGTTCGGGTCTTAATCCGCGCATAAAACATTGAACGAGATCTTTTTCTAATCCTGTCTTAAATCCCTCATCCAGCGATCCACCATTATTTATACGATACGCGTCAAAGATTTGATCCGCCATTTCCTTGATTCTAGTGGCATACGATAATACGCTTTCTTTCTCCCACATATACGCGCTACCTAACTCGCCTTGTAACTGATATACGGTTTTAGAAGGGGAATAAATTTTCTTTAATCGATTGACTAATTAGTCGACCCTGTCAAAACCGAACCTGTAAATGCTTTCCTTCGCTTCCTCAATTATTTCACTTCGGATCATTTTAACCAAATTTTGTTCTATTACTGGAATGGAAGGTAGCATTTGTTTTGCCTCCTCACACTCTTCAATAAAATGCGCGAGGGGCAAGCTTCGCCCATCAAAAATAGGTACAACTTCTAATGCGTCTCATAGGGAGACTTGTTGATTATTAGGAATGGACATGTTAGGTTGAATGTTATCTATCGCGAGAGTGGTAAGATTCTGCACGAAATGTAAAAAGGGGATCCTATTATTCGCGGGGGTGGATTCAGGATCTGCAAAAGTTTTCCTTGTAGAGTATGGGGAGTCTTGGGTGCTGGGCAACAAGGGCTGGTTGTCAATTTCAGCCAGAGAATTTCCTGCAGCTATAATTGTGGAATTTGCAACTGCGAGAGTGTTATTGAATTCCGCTAGAGGTTTACTCGCACTTAAATCACTGGAGCTTATTATACTGCTTTCGTTAGAAACTTGATGATTTTTTAAGTGATCCAAAGAGGGCGAGTTCCTGATTTCAAAACTTATTTCCTTTTGAGTCTGATTATTAGGTGTCTGATTGAGACCTCGAGTTTAATTATCTTCACCTCTATTTAGTACACTCAAGTTTACACTGGTTTTATCAAAGCACAAATCACTAGTATTAGTCAAAGTTTCATCCAAAGGTTCCGCAAAATGTTTACCGGAAATTTCAAAATTAGTATTATTAAAGGGTGGACTGTGTACCACCTTGCGTTTAGGAATTGCTCCCAAATTAAATTAAATACCGCGTCTAATTTTAGGATCGGTATCTAAATCCCGGGAATCGGCTTGCGCTCTGGTTTGACTTCGAGTGCCTCCTTCCGTTTGAAAGTTTTTATCGGACATGAGGGTATATTTTGTGAACAGATAAGAATATATTTTGTAACACTGGCATATTTTTCAGTTCATAAATATTAAATACAAAGAAGAATCTTGGTCGTCAGTTTCTTAATTCCAGATTTACTTAAAATACAAACAAAGAGACTGCCCTTCCTTGAAGTATGCAATAGGGATTCATTTGGCCTTTTGAGTTTTCCCGACCGATGCACCAAAAAATGTAGATCTGTTACATCTTAAGGACCACAACAGGTCTATAATATATCTTATTTTTACTCCCCTGATTTATCTGCAGAGATAAGGCTCTGGACTATGGGAACAGGAAAAGGTCAAATGATCGGTGGTGAATCCAATTTTTTACATACTACAATAAAGTTTATTTAATTCTTTTCGAACAAGTTACCATTTATGAGGACATTTAAGATTGCAATATTGTTTAAAATAATGATTTGATTATTGGAAGGCGGAAGTGACGACGGTGAATTATGTTTTTCCTCTGTTGTGTTCCTGAAAGAACACAACTTATGTATTGGAAGAAAAGGAAACACAGTCAAGAATGAAAAGAAAAGAAAGGTAGTGACTTTAAATCTTACCTGGAAATTTCGTAGTGTGAGAGAATTTGATCTGCAAGTAGTATCCTAAATAGTGTTCCTGGACTGGAGAACTGCACTTGGAGAACGAGGCGAGAACTGTACTTGGAGAACGAGACGATAACTGTACTGTAGAACGAGAACTGTACTGGAGAACGAGAACTGTACTGGAGAACGAGAACTGTACTGGAGAACGAGAACTGTACTGAAGAACGAGACGATAACTGCGGTTATAGTAGACGGTCACTGACTCAAGGGTTGAAGAAAACTCGAAGATTCGACGGAATTGATTTCACTGTTGCACCAGGTGGTTGCAAATAAAAGAGAGTCCGAAGAGTGGTTGTAAGGCGAAGACTAACCTCAGACCCAAGAGTGATTTTCCAACCGCCGAAATGTATTATTTTATATGCTGGGCGTGGTTGGGAGATTCTGCCTAAGAAGGGATGCGTGTCGAGTGTCGTGTACATGTGCCACTTTTTATTTTAGTATACGATTTCCAGGAAACAATTCGAGGTTTAACAGAATTCGTGGGGTGACATGATATTTTCCCGTATGTGTCTCCGCCTTTTAAATGAAGGCGTTAAAAATGCTTAATTATGATTTGCTACAATTTGTCGGTGGTTCCGCCGATTCTCACCCTATTATAAAGTGATTGATATATCCGATCCACTTTTCCCAAAAATGGTTATAGAGAGATAAAAAGGATCTAAGCTAAGTAAGTTACGACGTGACAGGGGTAAGTGCCGTTGGAAAAGATACTTAAAACCACCCTCAGTGTTTAACAATCACGAAATCTTCCAAATGACGGCCTTTATACTCCTTTTTTCCATTTAAAAAAAGTACTAGATTACCTTGTCATAGAACAAGTTTTTTTAATGGGGTAAGTGCCGCCGGAAAAGATATTTGAAACCAACCTTAGTGTTTCGCAATCACCAAATCGTCAAAATGACGGCCTTTATACCCCTTTTTCCATTCAAAAAAAGTATTAGATTACCTTGTCATAGAACAAGTTTTTTCAGTTGGGTAAGTGCCGTTGGAAAAGATATTTAAAACCACCCTTAGTGTTTTACAATCACGAAATCATCCAAATGACGGCATTTATGCAATTTTTCAGTTAAAAATAACATTAAATTACCTTGTCATCGAACAAGTTTTTTCAGTGGTGTAAGTGCCGCCGGAAAAGGCATTTAAAACTACCCTTAGTGTTTCACAATCACAAAATCGTCAAAATGACGGCCTTTATACACTTTTTTTCGAATTAAAAGTAATACTAAATTACCTTGTCATATAACGAGTTTTTTCAGTGGGGTAAGTGCCGCCGGAAAAGATATTTAAAACCACCCTTAGTCTCTCCAAATGAGAAAATCGTCAAAATGGCCGCCTTCGTACACTTTTTTTTCGAGTTAAAAATAGTATAAAATTACCTGGGCATAGAACAATTTCTTTTCAGTGGGGTAAGTGCTGCCGACGATGATATTTAAAACCACCCTCAGTCTCTCAAAATGCGAAAATCGTCAAAATTACCGCCTTGATACACTTGTTCTTCGAGTTAAAAAAAGTATTAAATCACCTCGTCATAGAACAAGTTTTTTCAACGGTGTAAGTGCCGCCCGGTATGATATGTAAACCCACCCTTAGTGTTTCACAATCACGAAATCGTCAATATGACTGCCTTTATACACTTTTTTTCAAGTTAAAAATAATATTAAATGACCTTGTCATTGAACAAGTTTTTTCAGTGGTGTAAGTGCCGCCGGAAAAGATATTTAAAACCACCCTTAATCCATCTAGATTACAAAATCGTCAAAATGACGGCCTTTATACACTTTTTTTCGAGTTAAAACACGTTTAAATTACCTCTACATAAAGCAAGTTTATTCAGTGGGGTAAGTGCCGCTGGAAAAGATATTTAAACCCCCCCTTACTCTCTCAAAATGAGAACATCGTCAAAATGACGTCCTTTGTACCATATTTTTTCGAGTTAAAAATAGTATCAAATTACCTTGTCATAGAACAAGTTTTTTCAGTGCTGTCGGTGCCACTGGAAAAGGTATTTTGTACCACCATTTGTCTCTCGAAATGACAAAATCATCAAAATGATGGCCTTTGTACACTTTTTTTCGAGTTAAAAATAGTACTAAATTACCTTGTCATAGAACAAGTTTTTTCAGTGGTGTAAGTACCGCTAGAAAAGATATTTAAAACTACCCTTAGTATCTCAAAATGACAAAATCGTCAAAATGACCGCCTTTATAGACTTGTTTTTCGAGTTCAAAATAGTATTAGGCCTTGTCATAGAGCTAGTTTTTTCAGTGGGCTAAGTTCCGCCGGAAAAGATATTTGAAACTACCCTTAGTGTTTCACAATCACGAAAGCGTCAAAATGACGGCCTTTATACACTTTTTTTCTACTCAAAAGGGGTATTAAATTATCTTGTCAAAGAACAAGTTCTTTCAGTGGGGTAAGTGCCGTTGGAAAAGATATTTAAAACCACCCTTAGTGTTTTACAATCACGAAATCGTCAAAATGACGGCCTTTATACACTTTTTTTACGAAATAAAAATACTGTTGAATTACCTTGTCATAAAACAGGTTCATTCAGTGGGGTAAGTGCTGTCGGAAAAGATATTTAAAACCACCTGCAGTGTTTTACAATCATGAAATCTCCAAAATGACTGCCTTTATACACTTTTTTTCGAACTAAAAATACTGTTAAATTACCTTGTCATAAAACAATTTCATTCAGTGGGGTAAGTGCCGCCGAAAAAGATATTTAAAACCATCCTTAGAGTGTCAACATGACAAAAATGTAATTTAAATATATTTTTTATTCGACAAAAATGTGTATAAAGGCGGTCATTTTGACGATTTTCTGATTTTGAAACACTAAAGGTGGTCTTAAATATCTTTTTTGGCGGCACTTACCCCACTATTTTTACTTGAAAAAAAGTGTATAAAGGCCGTCATTTTGACGATTTCGTGATTGTGAAACAGTAAGGATGGTTTTATACATCATATCCGGCTGAACTTACCCAACTGAAAAAACTTGTACGATGACAAGGTAATTCAATACGATTTTTAACTGGTAAAAAAGTGTATAAAGTCCGTCATTTTGATGATGCGGGATTCTGAAAGACTAAGGGAGGTTTTAAATATCTTTTCCTGCGGCTCTTACCCGACTAAAAAAAACTTGTTCTATGAAAAGCTTATTTAATACTATTTTCAACTGGGAAAAAGTCGATAAAGGCCGTCATTTGGAAGATTTCGTGATTGTGAAATATTAAGGGTTGTTTTAAATATTTTTTCAGGCGGCACTTACCCAACTGAAAAGAACACGTTCTGTGACAAGGTAATTTAATACCATTTTTAACTGGAAAACAAATAGTATGAAGGCCGTCATTTTGACGATTTCGTGATTGTGAAACTGCAAGGATGGTTTGATGTATCATTTCCAGCGGCACTTACCCCCCTGAAAAAACTTGTTCTCTGACAAGGTAATTTAATACTATTTTTAACTTGAGAAAAGTGTATAAAAGCCGTCATTTTGACGATTTCGTTATTGTGAAACGCTAACGGTGGTTTTAAATATCGTTTCCTGCGGCGCTTACCCCAATGAAAAAACTTGTTCGATGACGAGGTAATTTAATACTATCTTTTACTGGAAAAAGTGTAAAACGGCCGTCATTTTGACGATTTCGTGATTTTGAATAAACTAAGGGTGGTTCTGAATATATTTTCCGGCGGAAATTACGCCATTGGAAGATATTGTTCTATGACAATGTAATTTAATACTATTTTTACCTGGAAAAAAGTGTATAAAGGCCGTCATATCGACGATTTCGTGATTATGAAACACTAAGGCTGGTTTTAAATATCTTTTTCGGCGGCACTTACCCCACTGAAAAAACTTTTTCTATTAGAAGGTAATTTATTACTATTTTTATCTCGAAAAAAAGTGTATACAGGCCGTCATTTTGACGATTTCGTGATTGTGAAACACTAAGGGTGGTTTTAAATATCTTTTCTGGAGGCACATACCTCACTGGAAAACATGTTCTATGACAAGGTAATTTAATACTTTTTTTAACTGGAAAAAATTGTTTATAAAGACCGTCATTTTGACGATTTTGTGATTGTGAAACACTAAGGGTGGTTTTAAATACCTTTTCCGCTAGCACTGACTCCACAGAAAAAACTTTTTTCATGCCAAGGTAATTTTTTTCTTTGTTTCATTTCGTTCATTTGAACGTTCGGAGCTTCAGGTACATACAGATTTTAACTTTTATGTTACGTCTATTGGTTGGCCCGTTGGACCTAATAGTTTAAACAATTGTTTATAACTTTATAGATTGTTTATAAATTTTCAATGAATATCAATTTTTTGTTACTAAATACCATTCTATTGATAAAAAATTAATAAATTCTATTGATAAATTGGTGTAAACTTCTGAGGTTTGCTACGCTTTTCCCAAGTCATAGCACAAGTTGAATTTGAGGTACAAAATTCGAGAAATTCTCGGCGATTACTGCTGTCGGCCGGCCTCGATGCTTCAGCCGATTAAAACTCGACACAGAGTCGCTTTGACATTTTTAGTCATATCTCGGGATTCCGTGACGATTTTGAAGATATATTCGCTGAAACTAAAGATAAAATTTCAAAGGCTTGGTATAAAACTAAGAGTGTTCATACAACTTTCGTAGGTCTTGGCACGAATCAAGGTAGCCACCTAGATAACTTCTAAAGGTAGTGTATTTTTCTTTATATTTCATTTAAGATTGCGTAATTCATGAAACAACTACAAAAACAAGTCAAGTCAAACCTTTTAATTGGCGAGCGAAGCTGTGAAACGTAAAGCGTTAAATAAAATAAAAGCGGAATTTTTCCTTTACCTATTAAAAGGTACTCCAAGAACATGTTTGAAACATTAATAATTTTTAAAGCTTTAATTGAAATTATCTTTTCAGATGAATTGATTATGTCTGAAGAAATAGACGTGAATAATGCCTTCGAAAACTTACTATTAGCAGAAGATATTGCCGAACAAAATGGCTACGAAGAGGGTTATAAAGTGGGTCAAAATAATTATTTGCAAGGATATCATCTCGGTTACCACAAAGCAAGTATAGTTGCTGCACAACTGGGATATTACAAAGCTATTCTGGCAAAAAATCGCAGAAAATATTTTTCTCCAAAAATTCATCAGCAAGCAAAAAAACTGTTTGAAGATATACGTATTTTCCCCGTTTATAATAACAGTTCAGTAGACATTTTAAACTACTTTGATAGTATAAAATTGAATTTTTATAAATTATGTTCAATTTTAAAGATTAACTGTATATATTCCGAACTCGACCAGCTTGATTTTTGATTCAGTTGAAAGAACATTCTTAGAAAAATGCCTCACTACGAAGATCACTTTAAAAGAATACTTGTCTTTAATGATAAGTATGAGAATCTTACAAATTGTCATTTGGTTGATTTTTTAAAACACGATTTATGGAATAAATACGTACCTTCGTCGATGAAACTAGATCTCCAGGAAATTGCATCTAAAAATGTCGATATCGATTGGTGGAAGACAGAATTGAGTTACGAGTTAAACCTCTTTAAAAACATTACGAAGTCCCTAAAATTAGATTCTTGTCCTGGTGTCATGAATTTCAAAGACTGGTCAGAATCTCTAGAACAGAGCAAATTGAACGAACGGAAAGAGGAATTCTCTGTAAGAAACAAATCTCGCTTCATGAATCATAAAAAATGGCACGAAGTCGAAATTTTCTCACAAGCAATTGCGAATTTGACAACTAATAGCTCCAATTTGGTGATCGATGCTGGAGCTGGTAAAGCATATCTATCAGAACATATATCGAAAACTTACGATGTTCCTGTACTGGCCATCGAATCGTCAAAGTCACATTACAACAGTGCTTTACTTCGTAGAGAGTTGATGAAACGAAAACAATGCTCATCTTCCAAGGTAAATTGATTTATATGCGGTTTCCTAAACTACTTGCACACAATAAAATTTCTTTAAACATTCTTTTACGCTTCCCAATTCAGTATAATTTCAAAGATGAAGTATGTACACTCACCATGGAAAGTCTAGATACATTTTAATTATCTGTTTGCTAATAGAAAATTTCGTGTAGAATCTGCCTATATTGAAGTCATTTTAATGAACGTGTAAAAAATATTAAGCTTCAAATTATCGATGTTCCTTACGACTGTATGGGTGGAAGAATAAATAGGTTTCTTAGCGGCTACTCAGTCTTCTTAAACTGTCCTTTATCTAAGCGACGACTTGGGTATACATTTAACCTTCCTCAGACATCCTCTGGGTGCGGGCTTATGGTTATTGCTATGTAAAATTGTCGAAGTGCTTTGCGATCGTATAATAAGTTTTATTAAGAAAACTCTTCGCGCTACATGGTACATGTGAAGCGCACGAGATTCACGAACTGAATTGAAGTGTATACCGACATCGATCGCTTTCTCCTCCTTTGTCTCCAGCGCCTGCTGTAAGTGAATTATATTATGCTGACATATTTATCATCCTGCCATCCATCATATTTGTCTTTAGCGTTGTCTATTTTGAAGGTCTTTTTGCCTTCTCAAGTAATTGCAATCTTTCTGCCATGAAAACACCTGTAAATTGCCTCTGAGTGAATTGAAAACCATTAATCTCACCAAGGACATGTCAGTAATATCTCAACGGGTTTTTCACAAAATTAGGGCCTTTGTTTTTCAGCATCAATTTCTGATTTACATTTCGTTCGGTTACGGTATTTTTTTTACATTACGAGGCAATGTAATGCCTTTTTATTTACCTTTCGTACTTCGTCAATTTAAATATCGCCTTGAGGCAGTGGTCATTTTTGCGATAGTCGAATGCAAAAGTCTATTCATACGTTCTACCTGTCCATTATCTCGCTGTGTATCCGAAGGTACTAGAATGTGTCGAACTCATTACTCTGATTAAAAGTCAACAAGCTCCTTTGAGGTAAGACACGAACCTCTGCTAGATATATACAGTGAAACTTCGATAATACGAAGTGCTTCGGGACCGAAAAAACTTTGAATTATCGAAAATTTGTATTGTTGAAAATAAGAATATAAACGCACATAATGCGTTTAAATACGTACATAATACGTTCCATAGAACGTAATATGAATTTCTCTTAAAGGTGAAACTACTTCCGATGAGGGCTGCATGAATCTTTTTTTTGCGCATATTTAATGCTATTATTTGTTTCATTATATATAGTTTTTTTTATATTTGTTTGTTATATTTATTTAATATCTGATATTAAATTAATGCCTGTTATGAAGAAATATGAAAAGAATTAGAAGTAATCCTTCGTAAAATAAATTTGTTGGCCCTAAAGGGCCGTTTGGTATGCTGCAAATAGCAGATTAATGAATAAAATCAATAATTTTCTTCTGTTTGATGCAACGTTCTCCCTCGCAGAAGTTTTCAGTCAAGTCTAAAGCAGCAAAGATAGTATCTGGCACATCACTGTCTTCAGAAACAAGTCTACGAGAAATTGCTAAACCTAATCTCCTTTATAGATCAGTCCTCTCTGTACTGAAATACCATCCGCAGAATGTTCGTCCCCTTCTTGCATCGCAGCATTTTTGACTTTAGCTTTCACGAGGCCAGCCTCCCGATAGCAATTCGAAATTGTCCCACTAGTGACATCAGTCTAAGCTTTGTTCGAATCGAAAATTGGATTCAACAAATTCAAATCAGGTACCCCCTGCTTCTCATCCGAAGCCTTAAGCAATCTTTTTATGATTCTCTTTGGGTAATTAACTTAAGGGTTCTTAATAGTTCCTTGATCCATTGGTTGCAATTTTGAAATCAAATTCGGTGGCAAGTAAACCACTTTTACGGCTTATAGTGTTTTCATCAAAACTTTCAGATGAGCCTGACAATTATTGACAAAATGAAGAACTTTCCGATTTTCTCTTTGGTATTTGCGATCAATTTTATGAAGCCAGTCTTCATATATTAAACTGGTCATCCATCATTTTCTTTATTATTCTCGTAAAGTACTGGTAAAGACTGGACTTCCTTGAATCGTGGATTTTTTTATTTGCCTATTACGAAAAACTTTAATTTTTCTTTACCAGACATATTAGCGCAGACCAGAACAGTAACACAATCTTTGCTGTTCTTTCCACCATGAAAGTGTCTTCTTTGAATGTCAAAGTTCTATCTAGTCAACATTTGAAAAAAGACCAGTTTCATCTGCATCAAAGATAGGCTGTGTATAGGTGTCCGGTGCCAGGTGCTAGCTTGATATCCGGTAGATTGCTCTGATTAGTTACACGGCAGTGGGCGCGGTCTGCCGTACAACAGTTCTGCATTCGGCTGCGTATATTTCTTATTTTCTCAAGACGTGCACGAGGCATAACGTCAAAGTGAAGTATATAATTTGGAAGAAGAATATAAGTGTAACTTTTCTTATACGCTTGAATATGTAATTGTTTATTGAAAATGAGGTATTCAATGTTTCCGATTTTATCTTTCCTTGTATATTTACTTTTAAATCATGTTTAATGACATTTAAAGATAAAAAGTAAATTTTGGAGTTGCTAATTTTTATATTTTATATATTACATTCTAATCATAATGAGAAGGTATTGATTTTATGTGAAAAATGACTTTCGTGGATTCCATCAAATGTCGACGTTTCGAGGCCCCCTGAGTCAGGAAAAATAGTTTTTACACCGGTGTCTGTTTGTCGTCGCTGTCGTCGTTGTCGTCGTCGTCGTCGTCTGTATACCGAATAACCTTTGAAAGACTAATCGGATTGGATTGTGCTTTGGCACACGGTTTCAGGGACCAAAAAGAAAGAACGAGTTCGTAAACCAGCCATTTTGGATAAAAATTAAAAAAGTTAGAGCATTTTCAAAATTTGTTATACCATTTTTTTCGAAATTCAGAAATTCCATGGACGGCTATCCGTAGTACTCAAAAATTAAAACAGTTCATCCTTAAGAATTTTAAATTGTGAATTTTTTATGTCTTACGGTTCACATGAAAATTAAATAAAAATGAGCCAAAAACATCTTTCCAACTCAGAATTTATTAATTTAAAAAAACTCCTTTCTCCATCCTTTACGTACGTTTCGGTATAATTGCGTACCTTTTTCAAAAGGTTTTTAAAAAACCTAAATACAATAATATTTCAAGTTAGCAATATTAAACAGAAAAAATGAAAAGAATAATTAATATAAATTTGTACCTGAGATAAGATTAATTTGGAAGAGTACAACAAACATCGCAAAGGAAACATAGAAACTAATGTCAATTTTGAAAGAATTCAAGATAAAATTGGAGTCCAAAATTTAGAATACAATAAAGATTGTTATTGAAGTATCAAAAAAATTGAAGAGAATTCACTCACTTTAAAAACTACATCTTAAAAATATAGAAAAGAGATCTTTATAATGGTTAGGAAGGGCGAAACAAAAATGGACAATATGGAGATACAATAAGACAGTATACGTAATGAACGTTTAACAAAGATGAGTTTTCATTGAAACCACTGATGAGGAAAATGCGCGAAACTGAATTTAAATTTAAATGTGAGAAAAAATGGTTTCAACTAAAAATAAAATATGACATTATTTTAAAGTACTTTGATAAATTTTAATAATGTTTAGAATTTCAGTATGTAAATCAACAGAAATATTGCGGAATTTGTTTATAGAAATTGACTCAATAATACGTCGTTGATAAGTATTTTTTTCAGTAGCTAATATTTTAATATTTTTGAAACAAAAATCAAAATA
>JAABKJ010006690.1:0-21697 GCA_011634705.1 Andricus grossulariae
AAGGCTGTTCTTCTGGGATCACTTCATCTGGTCCGACAACACTGTTCCTCATAACATTCTACAAAGATTGGTAGCTCAAAAAAAGTATCCAGGGGTGAAATTTTCATCTCCAACTGTCCCGTCTGTCGCGCAAGGATGGCGTACACGTTCCAGTTGCGTCGGGATTGGTTGCTTTAAAGAACCAAGATCGTAGGTTCCGGAGCCTAAAACTTCTCTCATAATAAAAAAAAATAATAACTTTCAAGGCACATGAGCTTTTATCGTATCGTCCTTCTATTGTGTTCCGAAGTACCGTGAATCTCAACCTATAAAATTGTCTCTTCTGTCAACAGTCAGCGTTTCCAACACAATAAACTTAAAAGTTGAAACTTCTGTACAGTATCATTAATTTTCAGATGACCCTACAGTCTCATAACATGTTGAGTTTGGTTAAAATATCGTACTACTTGTGATGTAATATACTATGAATTTACAGAAATAATTATAAAATATCAGAATATACCACTTAATGTCGTTCGAATCTCTGTATTATACATAAAAACATATACCCTTATATGAATTTTGAATTTGAGAAATAAAAGCTAATTATATCATTCCTTACTGTATAAATCGATACTTGCATGTTAAGAAAACCTCTCTTGGAGTTATCGTCTAAAACGACCACTCTAGCATTGGTCGTGTGAAAGCACTACTCTGTTTTTTGAGTTGGCCCCTCTTTTCAGTACGCATACTTACACGGCGAACAGCAGATAGGTTTAGTAATTATTACTCTCCGGTTTAATGTATTATTTGAAAATATTTCGAATTCACGGATTTCAAGGAATTCACGGAATTTGGTGAATTCAGGGAATTCGAGTAATTCAAAGAATTCGGGGAATTTACGGAACTCACGGCATTCCAGGAATTCACAATATTCAAGGAATTTGAGGGATTCACGGAATTGAAGGAATTCATGGAATTCAAGGAATTCAGGGATTTTACGGAATTTGCAGAATTCACGGAATTTAAGTAATTCACGGAATTCGAAGAATTCACGGCATTCAAGGAATTCAGGGATTTTACTTCATGGAATTGAAAGAATTCAAGGAATTCAATGAATTCTGGGATTTTATGGAATTCGTTGAATTCACGGAATTCAAGGAATTCACGGTGTTCAAAAATTCAAAGAATTCACGGAATTTAAAGATTTCAGGAAATTCAAATAATTCAGGGAATTTAGGGAATTCAGAGAATTCACGGAATTCGCGATATTCACGGAACTCAAGGAATTCAAATAATTCAGGTAATTCAATGAATGCACGAAATTTACGGAATTCACAGAACTCCGTGAAATTCTAGAATTTTGTATTTGCCTTTATTTCCATAAATTTCTTGAATTCTGTAAATTCCCCGAGTTCCTTGAGTTCCTTGAATTCCATGAATTTCGCGAATTCGATGAATTCCTTGAATTTTGTGATTTTCTTGAATTTCGTAAATTTCATGAATTTGGTGAATTCCGTGAATTGCCCGAATTCCGTGAATTACTTGAATTCCGTGAGTTCCTTGAATTCCGTGAATTCCTCGAATTCCGTGAATAACTTTAATTCCTTGAATTCCCTGAATCTATTGAATTGCTTGGATCCCATGAATTTCTCAAATTCCGCGAATTCCTTGAAATCCATGAATTAAAAATATTTTTAAATAATATATTAAACCGTCATGGTGTATAATAAGTGTATATAAGCCGTCATGGTGGAGTAAGTGAATAAAATGTAATAAAACCATTTTTTTTGTTGAAAAAACGAGTAACGCATGGATTTATCATTTTTAGGACTAGAGGATTATCATTATCAAACCTTGGTTGACAAAAAAAAATATACCGCATTAAAATCTTGATTTGATTATTGTATGACCTTTAAAAGATTTAAATTAAGATTAGTTTATTTTGTACTTAAGTGTTAAATATGCTTCAAATACTGCATAAATACAAGCTTATAGGTTCAATAATTTGACAATATTCGATAAACAGTTAGAGCGTTTTTTCTATATGATACTATTTAAATTATAATGTTATCTCTTCTGTCCTTGAAATATAGAGTTTGTTTAATTATTATTGAGGAATCATCTCGAATGGATTTATCAGATTTTATTCGATTACATAACACAGCCCCACAAAAAAAGTGTTCTGTGCATTAGACTAAACCACCGTACCTATACGTACTGCAGTCGCTGAATCTGAATCCGGGGTCGTTTTGACCCCATCAGGTAAGGATCAAGGTAATTCCAATGTTAAATTGGGACAAAACGTTTAATCGAAGAAAACCACGATTCTTGTACGTTTTTGGTGTCGCTGAATCTGTATTCGGGGTCTGTTTGATCCCGTTAGGTCAGGATCAAGGTCATTTCAAGGTCAACTTTTGTTTATGAAATAGAAACCCGTTTTTGACTATGGATTCTGAAACAGCGTGATATTTTACGTTCGTGTTTAGTTTGTGACCCCAAGATCAAAATAACCTGTAAAGGCCACCTGTAGGTCAAATAACTCACTCAAATCAATTTCTCTAAGATCAAAAATGATCTTAATGTAGAAATCTATGAATTGCAAATTTTTGTCGAGCATGGTTTGGCTTCGTGATATCTTTCTGATGGGCATTGGAGAACCAAGACAGCAGAGACCTATATCCACGCGCTACTGGCGAATAGCGTTTTCCAATCCTCTGGGGAAAAAGAGACGTCTCTGTTACATACTGGCTGCAAGAACATCTCGGTGATAAGGGACTGATGAAGGTCCTGAAGCATCATTGATGAGCCCAACTTCAGTATCCAAGCGTAACGCTTAAATTATGAGGGGATACTCTGACACTGTTATTGAAATTCATGCTTCTTCAGAGGATTCTGGAAAGGCGTACTGCTTGCAGGGCAGTAAAATTACCTTAAAGTTTACATCCAAGGTGACTTTCATGGGTTATTTTGATCTAGGTGTCACAAACTAAATGCGAACGTAAAATATCCCGCTCTTTCAGACTCCACGTTCAAAATCGCGTTTCCATTTGATCAATAAAAGTGGACCTTGAAGTGACATTCACCCTGACCTGCTGGGGTCAAAAAGACCCCGGGTTCAAATTCAGCGACCCCAAGAACGTATGAGAATCGTGGTTTTCGCCGCTTAAACGTTTTTTCCCCAATTTGACCTTGGAATGACCTAGATCCTGACAAGATGGGGTCGAAAAGACACCGGATTCGGATTCAGAGACATCAAAAACGTATGAGGATCGTTCTTTTCTCTGCTGAAATGTTTTATTCTCAATTTGACCTTGAAATGACCTCAATTCTGAACTGGTGGGTTCGAACAGACCCCAAATACAGATTTGACGACCCTAAGAACGTATAGGCATCGTGGTTTTCTCCGCCTGAACGTTTTTCCCCCAATTTGACCTTGAAATGACCTAGATTCTGAGCCGATGGGGTCACAAAGACACAGGACTCAGATTCAGCGAAACCACAAACGTATAGGAACCGTGATTTTCTCCGTCGAATCGTTTTTGCCTTAATTTGACCTTAGAATGACCTCGATCCTGAACTGTTGGGTTCGAACAGACGCCGGATTTAGATTCAGCGACCCTATGAACGTATAAGTATGGTGGTCCAGTCTGATAAACAGATCGCTTTTCTGTGGGGCTGTGTAATCGCTCTCCAGTTCATATTTCCACTTAAAACCATTCGCGTCAGACTTCTATGCAGGAGGTCTGGGGTTTGATCCCTGAGCTGGTACCAATGGAAATTTTTCTATGTACTTCTACCGGGGCTTCGGTGATACGGAACCTACCATAAACTGTAGGTCGCCTCAGAAAAAGCTGGTGTCGGACCAAGGATTAATGGGCCTTTCGAGAGCCTAACCGTGAGGGTCGAAGCTGATGTTGAGAAGACTCGAAACTAAGTCAGCGATCTCCTGGCGTCGAGTCAGGCCCTCTCGAGGGACCTCCGCTCGGTGGTCGCTGGACGTCTTCGTGTAATGAGCACACAAGCACACACAGACACTTGAATAAAACACAAGGAAAGTGCTTTGAATCTGTGCATCTAGCTAATGACTCCAATTTAAATGTTCCCTTCTCTGTGGCCTGCTAGGGAGGCTGTTAAATGGCCGAGTGGGTGAGTATCATTTTTCCTGTTGCAAAATAGGGCGTCATTTACTGTGCAATAGGTACGCCTGTTACCTGAGAGGTATATTCTCAGAACGTTGGTAACAACGAAACCCACCGAGATCCAAAAACACTCGGTGAAGATGGCCGGATTCGGAGTACTGCCTTGAAAATAAACACGGGTGTGGCACAATAGGACTTATAGCTTGAGCGCCAGGGCTGGGACCTCGAGACCCCCCCCTCCCCTCCCCCACCTAAAATACAAACAAACAATATCGGAATGAATAATGCATGAAATCTTTCTCAATTATGAAAATAATAAGATTTTATTCAAATTGGATGGTTTCCGAAAGATTTTTCACTAATTCAGGCAATCGCTGTGAATTCATAAAATAATTCAGAATGACCCATGTGATATTACATTTGGGTGATTCTCTGTATTAAGGTCACTTTTGATAGAAGCAACTTTTTTTGAAAAAATATTCAGAAATGGGTTTTTTTTTGTATGACGCCTATTCATTGGTGCTAGAATAAGGAATTATTAAAATATTTGAGCTTAACAAAAATTTTTTTCAATTTTTCTAAACAATTTTTTTGACAGAGTTATCGGGTTTCTCTTAGAATTTGGATGCATGGAACGATTTCTATAGAAGTGAGTATTCTAAAGTTTTTCAGGTCGCTGATTCCAAATTCTATAACAGAATTTCAAAATTTAAGATGGCTGATCCAATGTGGCGGCTCAAAAATCTCAAAACAGTCACCATTTTATAAAAATGGGTACCCTAAGATTTTTAGTTTGTTCAATCCAAGTATAATAATAAAATTTTTGAACTCAAAATAGCTTATCCAATATAGTGGATTACAAATTTGAAAAAAAATTTTATACGAATGGTTCTCCTTCCGTATTTTGGGTCGCTGCATGCAAATGTGATAAGCTGGACGAATTAACTTTCTAATACTCTAAGATTCAACTGTAACAGCTCATCTCATTAAAATAAAGTGTAATTCCATCTTTCTTCCAAGTCCATTGGCGATGACGCATCGCACCTTGAATGAATGAATGTTTCGATTTCTTTTGGAAGTATCTTATCAATTCCTTCAATATCAGAAAGGGAAATGATTTCAGTATGAACCATTTTGTCCTTTTTTCAAAGAACTTGGACTAGAGCATCGAGATTTGTTACATATACTCCATGAGCAACATAACTGTTTGCAGTTCTTTCGATTACTGCAACTACACATTCTGCAGCACTTTTGCCATGGCCAGCTTCTGAAAAGTTGTATGTGATTTTGTCTATTCATTTAAATAGTTTGGACATAAACGTAGAGAGAAGGTGAAATGTTGTTTTATTCTTGTATTGAGTCGCAGGTCCGTCGCTGAAGATATGAAGATCATTAACCGCATGAAATTCATCCAAGTACTTACTTAAAATTGGTACGAGATGTGCAGTTATGGCAACTGAGTCATGTTTGAGCGATGTTGACAATGTGCAGAATGCATGTCGGAAGTCCTTCGTAGTGGTACCCCAGTCTGCAGAGTAGTTTCTTCACGAGAAGCACCAAAATGAAGAGCCTAAAGTTCTTAAGTGTATTTTCCTTGGAAGTTTTAAGAAAAATCAATGTGAGGTAATAAATCTCTGATAGTTACACTTTGTTTCAAATGACTAGATGCCTGATACTGATGGTGTGCTCAAACAATGTGAGCCATAAAGTTTGGTAATGATTTTTCAAACAATTGCTTTACGTCGGTTATTTTAGAAGATATCAATTTGCTTTCAGTTAACTGCACTGTAATTTGTTTCTTTGTTTTGCCACTGATTCGTTCATCTTTTTCAGTGACCTACTGCTTTCGATGAATAATTTTATTATTTTTGTGTGGAAGATGCGAGACTTTTCGAATTTTGCACTGTTCACACATTCTTAATAAACAAGCCTCATTGAAACTGCTACAGCATACTGAATCTAGTATTTGATTCAAGCTCGATTCTATTATAACATTAGCATAATTCATAGCACGTTTCTCTTGCAATCACAGTTGGAGAAACTACCCAAAAAGGACGCAGTTTACAAAATGAAGCACAATTTACCATAGTACTACTAGTACCTGAAAATTGGACATGTAAAGCCTTCAAACTGTCTACGAGATACCTTTTTTGCATTTGGATTTTTCCTTTGGTAATGCAAATCTTTCTTACCTCGACTAAAAGTACTAACATCATCGCGAACATACAAATTTCTTACTTCTGACATCGCAACATTTTTCAATCCAGAATCCACGTTAATTTTCTCCTTGTTACATTTTTTTACGAAACTTACGCAGTTGTTCTAAACTCAAGAAAGATTTCAAAATTTTTAACATCTTGTATCTCTTTACAAGATTTCCAGCAAATACTATATAAAAAATTTTCTTAGTTTTCCGAATCGCAGTACTTATACTTTCTTTCAACTGAGTTGGAATTTTTTCTCTGAGGATAAGCTTTTCTGTTTAACAGTTTTATCAATTTCTTTTCCTTTTATGAGCTTATAAACTTTAGACTGTGGTGACAACTCTAAAGCAGTTTTTGCTTTGGAATTTTTTTTTCAGCCGCCATACGTTTCGCTGTAAATGTTTGTTGGCTTCAATGAGATCATTATTTTGTAGTCTAGCGTAGTTCAAATATCTAAGAGTTATGCTTTTTAACCGCAAATCTTTTTTTCGGCTACTTTCTGTTGCCTACTTACATTTACAACATGTTACCGTACAGTATTATCACAGATTATGTTTTTTTGTTTATTCGCACTTATTTCCGAAGGAATCGTGAGGCTGTTATCTGTCGAAGTAGAATCTTGAATAAGTAACATTTTTCAATCTTGTTTTCTTTGGTTATATTTTTCTCGTTCTTTAGCCAGATAGACAGCATGTTGCACAGGATCTTCAAGCATTTTTTTAGTTCGCTCTCTTCATAAAGCATTCTTTCTCTTCGCCTGCCTTTTTTTCTCCTCAATTGTATCGCACTGTGCCTTCGCTATAATTTTTTTAACTAAAAATGCAAGAATAAGAGTAAATTATTAATGTAATAATATATTTTTTTTGTGTGCAGAATTTGCATAAATATTACTTTTGCAAAACTCACATAACCTACAATGTGAAGTAACGTAAAATTTGTTGAAATATTCGAATGTCTTAACATTATTTTCTAAAAGGATCAGAAGAATAAAATAAACCAAAACTGAAAATATCAAAGCAAATGACATTGGTTTTAAAAGCCTAACCTATAGAATGTCGTATTTGTGATGAAATCAGTTCTAAGAAGAACAAAACGCATTTTGAAGGTTATAATTTGTTCGAGGTTTCAAAAATTGCTAAAACCAAGTTTAAGTAATATATTTTCTTCTCCTGATGACATAATGAATAAACTAACTTACCAAATAAACAGACTCCATCAAACAAATACACTGAAATACACGTAGTCGAAACTGACAGCTCAGAGCCGGCTCACAGCTCATCGAGCGAGGCCCCAAATTATTATTAACCTTTACTTTCGAACTTCTCCATGATAAAATGCATTAGATATTTCATTCCTTAATATTCTCAAGTATTTCAGAATAGAATAATGTTAATGGAATACTTTGTTCAATAAACAATCATGAGGTACATGGTTAACATATTTTTGTTTCAGCCCTGACTATGAATTCTGTGATACTTAGACTTATTTATTGGAGAACTACATTAATACTAATTAAAATAACCAAAAAAATAATAAACAACTCATCATATTGTCATTACACGTTCCAGGCAAAAAATTAGGGGAAAACTTTTCAACTTAAAATACTCTTATCTTCAAGTGCGACAAAACAAAAATCTATATATGAGAATAATAGTTTTTGAGACATACATTAAAGCATTTAGGGCTTGTGTAATATATTTGTTGGGGAAAAAAATCTGTGTTGGTCTTACGCTTTTGGTTCGTGCTATTGAAACGATAAGGATTACCAAATTATGAGGCAATTCAATACATATTCCCAAAGATATTACGCGGGGAAGCAAAAGTGACCTTTATATGGAGAACTATTCTTATAGGATAATCGGTACAATGATCAGCTACTTATGATATCTTTTTCAGTTCAACAATTCATCAAAAACACTATACGCTTCGAGAAAATTCTCAAATACACAAATGAATAATCAACTTTATAAAGATTTAAATTTCCCTAGTAAGTTAAGCGTTAAACGTTGAAGCTAAAGTTATATTCAAAGAGAATCAGAATAATATCAAAAAACACTATGATTGACCATGACTCGTCTGCCAGATCCGGCTACAGATTACTGTTGATTACTGTAGATTAGCCACTAAATCATTTATTAATTAGCCGGAGCCAAAAAATGTTTTTGACATGATTTCTACTTATTATTTGTAAGAAAAAGTGAGAAACAATTATACATATTCATATGACAATGATTGGCCACCCATTTATCGATATCAAGGCACAATTTTTAGATTACAATACTACTATCGTGTATCTTAATTCACCAAATTCAATTTGAATCCAAAAGTTTTGAGTTAAATCTATCGTAACTATTGAAAAAATAATAATTTTCAACAAGCGGACAGTCCTAGTCTTAACAGATTTTCGTTCACATTCCTTACTCATTTAGTTTCGTCGGTTTTAATTTCTCTAGCATTTATAAGCACTATATTGCACTAACCTAGCCTGTCAACCCTCGTGAGAAGAAATCCAACTGAATTCTATTTTCAGGCTAGATTCAAACAAGGTTTATTATTTTTTTAGTATGTACCACTCAGCTTATACCTACATTAATTGTAGGCTATTGAAATAGGCACTGCTGTTTCTTATACTGAGGCAATAGACACCATTTTCTCTGTTTAATATGTATATACACAGCTGTTTTTACCAGCAAACAATCTAGCTGAAGATCCTGAAAGATCTTATCTGGTTTATGAGATTCAACCAGATTCGGGTAGATTTTTATAGCATGTTCTGATGCTTGTTTATTTCTCAGACCAGTGTAGAACTTGCAAAATACAGAGGTCGTTCATGATTAGGGGTGCCCGCCTATGGAATAAACATCCGCCCTGTATTAGAGAGGTTCCCTCACAGTATCACTTTAGGAAGAGTTTCTTCAAATTTTTATTAGATAATATGAACTCACTACTCGAAATTACAAATTATTAGTGTCTTTCCCGAACATGCTATACATTTATGGCCGGTTACTTTTGCTCCTCTTGCTATTTCACTGTAATGGAAATTGTCAAGTTGATGTGCTTTGATACTTTTTTAGTTATAAATTGTCGCCTGAGCTTAAGTAGATTTTGATAGATTTAGTACATTTTTGTGGTACTAAGCTATTATTTATATTTTGGTTGGTTTCTTCAATTTCTGAGTTTATTACTCACTACCCCTTTCATTTGTAAATATAATTTTTTTACAATCTCATCCTAATGAGAAGGTATTGGTTTTATGTAATATTTGACTTAGTCTGTTTTCATCAAATCTCCACGTTTTGAGACCCCCCGAGTCAGAAAAAACGAATTTTACGAAGGTGTCTGCCTGTCTGTAGTCTGTAGTCTGTAGTATCGTGTAGGCACGATAACTTTTGAAATATTGATCAGATTGGATTGTGCTTTTGGCACAATTTTCGAAGGCCTAAAAAGAAAGAACGAGTTCGTTAAGCAGCTATTTTGGATACAAATTCGAAAAGTGAGCACATTTTGAAAATTGTTGAGACTACTTTTTTTCAAGATTTGAAAATTCTATGTACGGTTATTAGTAGTACTCAAAAAGACAAACAATTTATCCTCATGACATTTTTCGATAAAAAAAAATCACAGGCAAACTTTTTCACTCAAAGAGGATGTGAAAATTTGTTATTTATAATTTTTAGAAGGGGCGATTAGTTTTTTTCAATCGTAAAAAATGAGAATAGAAAAATTTAATTCTTGAAAAAAATGACACAAGCGACGAGGAAAATGAAAAAAAGAAAAGTTGTTCGACCAAAAAATATCTGCAAATTTGTTATAAGCTCTTGTTATGAAAATGCATAAAAAATTGAAAACGTACTTTTTGGAAAAAACGACACAGGCTCTACAAATCTGCTGAGAATCACTTTACACTAGTATGCGTATTTAAGTTTAAATCATTAAAAATAACGTTAAAAATAAACAAATTAAATCTATGGTGAAACGACACAAGTTGCAATAAAATGTATAATAAAAACATTTTTTGTATAGGATGCACAGTTTTTTGTAGTTATAAAAACAAGACAATGAAAATAAGTACGTTTCAAAACCAATGTATATTCTGAATTGTGATAATATCAATTTATTGAAATGATAAATTTTTCAGGGTAGCTGAGAATAAATATTAGTGCGAAATAAGCAGCAAATATTGAAGTCGTCATGAAAAATATAATCAGTACATTATTTCGCAAAATCTGAATAAGCAGTAACCAGCTTGAGATACAGAAATAAATGCGATATCCATTTGATATAATAATGTTGAACATAATGTAGAAAATTTCAAATTTTGGACAAAATCGAGTGCGAAGAACGAGATTTTTCATGAGAATGTGATCGTTAAAGCCAAAGGAGCTTTAACAAAAGGGAATGCACATTTTCACAATCACCAAATTATAGTTGTCGATGATTTGACCTATAATTTCAAAAGTTCTGGGCGCAAATGTGGGGGAAATACAAAGACCGAGCGCGTAGCGCGAAGCGCCAGATAAATATATTATCGAGCGCGAAGCGCGAGAGTCAACAGTCGCGTAGCCTAGGCGCGCTTAAACTTGCGAACGAAGCGAGCCGCGCGCATAGCGCGTGACGAAAATGTGCCCGCGCAGCGGGCAGATTTTTTTTCATTTTATCAGTCTACGTTTAGGGACCTTAGATTTAAGTTAATATGTACCATATAATTTCTGTTCCTTAGAGGGCTACTTAGCCCTAGAATATTTTTAATAAATTACAAATTACACTAAGTTTGAACAGACAATCACTATCGTAGAAATAATACAAGTTTTCCTTCGTGGCTTGAAATGTCCATTTGATTCCTTGACCTAAATAATGCAGACCGCACCAACAGGGCCGACCATTTCCAGGAAACATGTAGAAAATTTGGGACTTAATGTGTGATTTTGCAATAAATGATTTTCTAGTAACAAATTTAACACTCGTAAGTATTCATGACTACGGGCATCTAAAATTTTCCATAAAAAGATTAAATTTTTCATTTTCTACAACTGCATATCTTGGACATAGAAATAAATTGACCAAACTTTTTGATTTTTGATCCAGAGAACATTATTATCGTAGGTGACCTTAAATTTGACCTTGAGCTTGAACTTCGAAGTTATTTCAAGGTCATTTTTTTCAGTGGAAACTCCTATTTTTGACAAAGGTAATCGAAAGAGCGGGAAATTTTACGTCCAAGCATGTACTCAAGTCGTGGGTCAAGGGTGACCTTAAAATTCAGCTGAAGGTTATTATGCTTGACCCAGGTATGAGGCGGGTCCAATCTGTGCTGCTGCGGCCTGAGGTGTTTACGAAAAACGTTGAGGTCTTCTTGGAGTAGCTTTTAACAAGGAATCCAGTGGTGACCTTTAATTTGACCTTGAAATCAACCTTCAAGGTTATCTTAAGGTCAACTTTTTTTTAAAATTGGAAACCCCTATTTTTGACAACGGCAATCGAAAGAGCAGGAAATTTTGCGTCCTATCATAAACTAAGCTCACGAGTCAAGCATGACCTCAAACTTCAGCTGAAGGTTATTAGGCTTGACCCAGGTATGGGGCGGGTGCAATCTGTACTGCTGCGGCTGAGATGTTTACGAACAACGTCGAGGTCATTCTTGGAGAAACTTTTGACGAGGAATTCAGTGGTGAACTTCAATGTGACCTTGAAATTGACCTTCGAAGTGCAAAACAAAATTTTTGCAGGAAACAATTTAAAAAAATGTTTAATTAAAAACAAATGGGCGTATTGAATATTAGTTATGCTAGAATCAAACCCACTAATAATAAAAAAGTCGAGCAAAGTATAGCTTTAACTTTCTTCACAAAAAATTTCATAAAATAATGAATAAGTAAATAAAAATCAAAGAACTGAATGGTTACAAGCTTAAGCTTCGTTATGAATTGATACTACAATAAGCAACGAATTGCAAATTTTTTTACCGTACAAAAATTTCTATCGATCATGAGTGCAGTAGATTACATGCAAAAATGAGGATGAGCTTTCACGTAAAAATACCAGATGACAATTTTAATTTTTTTAAAACGTTGATCTGCGTTATAAGTTCAAACTTCCTGATTCTGATGGAAATTTGAGTAAGGGTTAGTAAGTAAAGTCAAAATGCAACGCCTCACTGAAAGAGAAAGAATAACACTTCTTATGATGGAAGGTTGGGGACAAGTGAAAAGATCTCTCAGGACAGTAATGAATGTTTTCAATGAAAAGTTTAGGGTTGGTAGAACTCCAATTACACACTCGAACGTTCAAAATACGGTTAGTAGGTTCAATAATCTCGGCATTGTCAGAGATCTCCCTAGATCAGACAGACAAAGGTCAGCAATAAATAAGGAGAATTCACTAGATGTTTTGTTATCACTTACTGAAAATCCGCGTAATTCCATCCGCAGAGCTGCTCAAGAGCATAACATAAGTAAATCGTCTGTACACAACCTACTAAGAACAGCGGAATTCCATCCATTCAAAGTGAAACTGGATCACAAGTTGAATGAAGACGATTTCGATCGTCGCGTTGAGTTTTCTGAAGCCATGATGGCACGCATAGTTGAAGATCCTAACTTTCCATCAAACATAGCTTTTCCAGATGAAGCAACTTTCCATCTTGATGGAACTTTGGATGGACATAACTGCAGATATTGGGCAGATGAAAATTCTCACTGAATGCGAGAAGATAAATCGCAGTATCCGCAGAAATTAAATGTTTGGGCTGGAATACCTAATGATAGAATTATAGGACCATTTTTCATTGGCGAAAACTTAAATGCTCAAAACTATGGATCTATGCTTCGACATTTAATAGTTTCTGCAACCAGAGAAATAGCTGGAGACAACTTTGAAGACATATGGTTTCAGCAGGACGCACAGTGCGGCGAATTAGAAAATTGGGGTCAAAATGATCCGGAGCCTACAATTTTTATCCGATTTCATCTTTTTTTTTAAGCTAATTAAATTCTTAAGAGGTCTGTCGAGGCTGATTTTGCAAAAAAGGCTCTGTTTGTTTATTATTCAAGTTGCAAAATGCCAAAAAACTATAATTTTTCATAAAAGAGTTGCCCGTTCTGTATCAATTATTGATATTACCTCAAAAGGGTAAAACTGATAGATTTACAATCGATTAACAAATCCTGATAACTTAGATTAAGTTTCTGCAATCCGTTCAGTTGTTATAAACAAATGTATGAACAAAATCGATTTTTGCTGTACATTGAAGCCTGGAAGCTCTTTTCATCACGTTTTTCCCCGCGAAATTGGGTAAAATCAATGTTTCACTAAAATCAATCATTTAAGTATTATTTTGTTGATCGTGACATTTCACAATATTTTTCATTGTTATTAACAATTCTGGTCAACAGTTGCATTTGATAGTCGCTTCAAAATGGGAAAAATCTCTTTCTTCCTAAACTGTTTATTAGATCATAAAAAATGAAACTCCTACGAAATATACTGACATCCAATAAAATTTCCCATTGTTATATATAATCTTGATCAATTAATTCTTAAAATATTCATTTCGGATAGAATTAATCTGTTTTTTGGGTTCAATAGTTAATCTTACCTCAAAATGAGGAACCGAATCGTAAAACATCTATAATCAACTTTTTTTTCCAATATTATAAGCAATGAAGATGAACGAAATCATGAAGCTTACCCATTTTTTGACAAAAAATGCTGGTTTTCAGCAGCGTTGTCCATTCTTGCCTCAATCATGTCCAATCAGAAAATCCTGAACTTGTGCATCCATGGGACGAGGGGCAGTCTCCTTAAGGGTTCTGAAGTTGTTTATGTAGGGATCAGTCATAATCAACAACTTGTAACACAAATCTTCATTGGTTGCAATCCGAATAATTTTACGGGTATTACATTCCCTTATCCTCTTGAAAATCTTATTATTCGCCTCTTGGGACTCTTCTGTCAATTGGCCGATAGACAATGGGGCATTTTCAATTACCTTAGCGCCATGTATGAGGATCTTGTGGACTGTAACAAGCATATAGAACCAACTATATAAGCTAACGTAAAGTTATGCAGTTTCTTGGCAATATTCTCCGAATTTGAAAATGTCTGTTCTCTTTCCTGATGCCAGACCCATGTTGGTGAACATCCATGATCAGGCCCATTTTCTCTCAAAATTCTTTTGGAATTCTCTTCTCCGCATTGCTCATTTTCTGTTTTTCATCGGCTAACTTCGTTGCCCATTTGAAGAATTTTATGCGATACGCAATGTGAAGGATACAGTCTATGAGGCGTATCCAAGCATGTAGTGTGGAAAGACCAAAAGAGAAGTTTTTGATCTTCAAAGACAAGAGTTTGGTTTTTTCCAACTTATTCATCATGGAAGGCTTTGCGGAGCAAATGTAACATGACGATGATGATAGTGTTTTAGTAAGCGCTTGGCAAACCTTTTCATCAACCATGGACATCATCATTTTATACGTGACTTTGCAATGATTCCGACTTCGACCGAAATTAATTGTTGTTGGTTTGAGTTTATCGATTTTTCCTTGAATCTGCTTTACCTCAGAGATGGTAGTCTCCTTCGTTTCCTTCACGTAGCGGAATCGCATGATTCTACAAAGTCTCGATGACCCAGGATGTGAATTTTTCCAAATCGCCAAACATCTACCAGTTTCCGTGTCTGTCATCTCCAATGCTAGTGGTATCATCGAAAAAATTAAGATGCTTGCATCAGATTTCCTAGGATCAGTGAAACACTGTTTGTATGGATTATGACCAGATGTCCCAACACATTCATATTTCGCAGTTGAAGATATTGAAAGATTAGGTCTGTCAACTAAATTTGGAGGTATGAATCTTGATATTTCCATCAAGCGAGATACTGTGTGATCCATCAAAGCTTGCATGTTAACACTCACATCATCTTCCGTTATGATAATATGTGATTCTGGGGGGTAGTAGCTTTTTTTAGCTTTCGCTTGGATACGAATAACTGCATACTGGTCTTCACTCAATTTTACGTCTTCAATCAGTGCTAATGCCTCATCATCAGTGTAGCGTGTGATTCCTCCTACTTCTGAATATGATAGTTCATCAGGTTATTCATCGTGTTCATCATCGTCATTTAACATCTGAAGGTCTTCTGCTGAGACAAACTTCAACGAATTGAACAGAAAAATCTGAAAGCAAACATTCCGCATTGCTGGCGCTGAATGGTGTTATATTATAAAAAGCTTTCTTCCACTTTTGTTCAAATGTGGACATGAAGGAAGATAACTTATCTTCAATTGCTTTGAGACATTCGTCATTGATATCGTAATTGGCTTTGATATAGCTCGGAAGTTTTCCTCTATCTTTATAGCCACTTTTAATCAGAAAATCACAAAGAACTTGCTTCGGAACTCTGAATTCATTCATTGTTGAAAAAATAAATTATATCAAAAATAAGGTTTTCGATCGAAACTTATAAAGGAATGATTTGAAACTTACAACTGATGAAACTCCATAGTATCACAGGAAGAACACGAAAACAAAGTATTCACAAATCTGCACTTTATGAGAAATAATCCTCACTATTTGGACTCAAGAGTCGTAAATAATGAAAGTCCGGAAAACACAAAAATCGAATGGATACGTGCTTGAACTTTTCAATATCCTGCCAAAAAAGCCAAGCGTCGCAATTGAACATTAAGTGACGAGAAAAATGTGAGAACCAAAACAAGTGAAAAACGGAACGACTGCAAATCCTTTTTGTTTCCTGATTTTCAGTTGTTTCGTTCTTCATTTGTTCATGTTCCAGAACCCAAAAAACAGATTTATTCTATACGAAAGAATTATTTTAAGAATTAATTGATCGAGATTGTTTACAACAATGGGAAATTTTGTTGGATGTCAGTATATTTCGTAGGAGTTTCATTATTTATGATCTAATAAACATTTCAGCAAGAAAGAGATTTTTCAAATTTAGAAGCGGCTATTAAATGCAATTGTTGATCAGAATTGTTAATAAAAATGACAAATATAGTGGACTGTCAGTTTCTTCCATTATAATTTAGATGCATTTTTTAATCAGTATTCTTTATAACAATGGTAAATATTGTTGATTGTCCATTTTTCTCATGGAATTTTCGTTTTTGAAAGCAAAACTAATGATTGCGCAGAAAAATGCATTTTATATATTCAAAAGCGCTTATTTATTGAGTTTGTTCATAAAATTTGTCTATAACAATCAAAAAAATAATACGTGTTTGCTTTTAGTGAAACATTGATTTTACTCGATTTCGCGGGGAAAACGTGATAAAAAGAGCTTCCAGGCTTCAATGTACAGCAAAAATAGATTCTGTTGATAAATTTGTTTATGAGAATTGAACGGATTGCAGGAACTTTATCTGAGTCATCAGGATTTATTAATCGATTGTAAATATATAAGTTTTTCACCTTTTTGAGGTAATATCAATAATTTATACAGAACAGGCAGCTCAAATATGAAAAATTATGGATTTTTGGCATTTTGCAACTTAAATAATAAACAAGCAGAGCCTTTTTTTACAAAATCGGCCTTGACAGACCTCTTAAGAATTTGATTAGCTATACTTTGAAAAAAAGACAAAATCGGATGAAAATTGTAGGCTCTGGATCATTTTGAACCCCAATTTTCTAATTCACCGCACTGCGCAACGGCCTGATTAAGAATCCCTTAGAAATCGACAATAGTCAAACGTGAGCCTTCACTAACTTCGTGAGGGCCGGAAATAACCTAAGATCTCAACCAGCAGGATCGCTTTCTAAAAACAGTTTCATCGAACGATTCTTTTTTTTATAAAATAAAATAAATACACCAAACATGAAAGCTGGCGAAGGAAAAAGTATTTCGTTTGTCAAATTAAATTTTTTCTTCTTCTCTTAAGTAATCTGCGACACAGTTTTTAACACACCGCGACAGCTTCCTCGTAATAGGATTAGTTAATATTCATCTATATCCCATAAAACAATTTTCCTTTTAGATTTACAGCTGTTCAGAAATATTAAGTTCATCATTAAAATATGCATTTGTTTATTATTTCGAACGCTTGTTTATGTAAAAACTAATTCTAAATAGGATTAATTATAATATTTATGTTTGTATCCTCTTTCACAGCGTTAATTTAATTTTTCTTATAATTTCATTTAGGTTTGAGAAAGAATTAGTTATGAATTCAATAATAAATAATAATTTAGTTGAACAAATAATATTTTCATTGTTATGTTTCAGAGTCGAGCGCTCGACGAACAGAGGACGGTGGGCGGAAGCGTGGTGGCTTCCCTGCCGCGTTTCGCAGCTCTCAGTTTCCGAGAGCTGGCCAATCTGAGGGCCCGACATGCCAATTCTCCTTTTCTGCCCCCTCCCCATATCTTATAGGCCAAACCCCCATAGTGGCACATATCACTACAAACATTAATTTTTAACCCAGAAGATTCATTTTCTACCAAAAAAGTCGAATGTTGGAAAAAAGTTTAGTTTTTAAGATAAAAAGTTTAATGTTTTTAAAAAATTGACTTTTATACACAAAAAAATGCTTTTTCAACAAGAAATTCAATCTTCAATCAAGGAAGATGAATTTTAAACTAATATTTGATTTTCCAACAAAGACAGGTCATGTTTTAACAAAAAATTAAATAGTTAAATTTCAAGTTAAAAAGATTAATTTTCAACAAAAAAGAACAGAAAAGAAGAAATGTCAAAATTATAAATTAATTTTATACAGAACAGTACATTTTTTATCAAAACGATTTCATTTCAAACAAAATATATGAACTATCGACTAAACAGGTGAATTTTCAAGAACAAAAGATACACCAAAGAAGGAATGGTTACATTTTCAATTAAAAAAATTAATTCTGAACCAATAATATCGAAGTTTTAACAAAATTTTAAGACATTTTTTAGCATAGAAAAGAATAAAAAAAATTAATGTTCTATCCAAAAAGAAATTTTTCAAACAAAATACATACATTTTTCACAAAATAGTCGAATTTTCAACCAGGAAATATCCATTTTTAACAAAAAATTTAAATTTCTACAAAATAGTTGAATTTTTAACAAAATACATTAATTTCAAACCAAAAAGTTAAATTTTTAAAGAAGAAAGGTGAGTTGTTAATCAACAATCAAGTAGTTGAATTTTCTGTTCAGAAAGTTAATTTACAACAACAAAAAATTTAAACTCATTTTAATTCGACCAAAAAAACTAATATTTACCAAAGTAATTGTCATCGGAAAGATATTCTCAAGCAAACTCCGAATATGCTTATGAAAATCGTTTAAATAATTAATAATTATTGTAAAATTACAAATCCTCATATGAAGGAGTTACTGGAAAAACATTTTTGGTAATTCCGTAAACAAATTAGGCCCATTAATCGAAATTGTTTAAATAATTAATCTTTCTTTTAAAGATACAATGCAACATAGAAAAGAGTCATCGGAAAGACATTCTTAGTTAATTCTGTAAAAAAGTTCAGCAACTTCCTAGCAAAAATATAGATAAAGATAGCCATAAACAATAATAATTTGTTCAAACAATTATTTTTGTTTAATTTAATTAAGTATTAAGTCACTCCATGTGAAAAATAGACAACTAGTTAACATTTTTTAGAGAAAATCTCATCTTTTTACCATTATGCAAAGACAATATTATTATAAATAATAATAAATTGTCTAAACAATTATTTTTGTAAATGCTTATGAACTATTACCTCACTTTAATAGGAAATTGGACAAAATGTGAAAATGTTAAAAAAAAACGCGACTTCCAGCCTCCATTCTAAGGTGAAATTGTTAAAAACAATGATAAATTGTTTAAACAATATATTTGAACATCAAACTATCAGTATAAAGTAGTATTTTATGTATTGGAAACAATTCGCATTGAAATAAACCGCAAGAAAACCATAGTTGGCACCAAAAACTCGCAAAACCCACTTTTTAACATATGGGGTTTTTTATGAGACCCTATAAAAAATTACTAAACTAATTAATGAAATAAAAGTTTTGAGAGTTTAAATCATATAAGAATTAATTTTACTTGAAACGGAATTTTTTTTTATTACTTTGCACTTCAACTAGGTAAAACTGCATTTAACTGAATTCAGATTCGACACATATTCTGAACGTATTACACACAAGATGTTATCTTATTTATTTCAAATGCCCTAAATACTTCAAAGACATACAGTCTCATTAGAATTTTAATTAAATTCTCGAGTATTTTTTTTTATTTGACAAAATCGATATAATACAAAAATTAACATGGAATTATTTTCTCGAAAATTCAGTGTTTGGTGAAGATTCAACCTTTAAGTTGAAAATTCATGTACCTGGTTAAATATTCATCGTTTCCTGCAGAAAATCAACCTGCTTAGTTGGAAAAATCAATCTTTTGGTTGAAAATTCAACTCGTTGATTGAAAATTCATCCATTTTGGTTTAGTTTAGTCAAATTTATCTATTTTGTTCAAAATTCAACTTTTTTTGTGAAGAAAATTAATCTTCATAAACAAAACATCATCTCGTTGGCTCTACTGCAGAGTCATAGAGTCGCTACCAGTCTTGCACTTGTTTTCCAGGTGCTTGTTCCATAACGGCTTCTTATTCAGAATGACTCCTAGATATTTAGCTCGTTCTTTGGTTTCTAGTTCTTCTGTTACAAGTTTCCATGTACTCGTGGTTCCCCACTTATACCCTCTGGTTAAAACAACCCGAGTCAACGGTTCCAGATACGCCCTATAGGCGTTCTACTCCTTGCGAAGTGGCATCCTTGACGAGACTTTATCGCGGATATATCTATCCAACAGTCTTTTCACTGTTTTCAGTGGAAAATATCTGAGGCTGATGGAACGGATATCCGTGGGTAAGGTATAACCGATCCTACCTTCTTAGGGAGTAAAAACTACTCTCGCACCCCTTCATGCCACCTGGACATGTCTCAACGTCAGTCTAGCCCTAGCAAGTCTCTAGCCCTCTGTAAGAAGACTCGATACATGTCATCTGGGCCAGGAGACTTATAAGGACTGAAGGACTTCAGGGTCCACCTGACCGCAGCGGGGGTGACAATCTCGTTGGCTAGCAGCCGTTTCGGGTCCAGTTGGGCCGCAGGCGATTTTTGTTGTTTTCCAAACCTTGAAAAGCCCAGGATATGCACTTAAATGGTATTTTCAGTGCGAAATTAAACGTTTCGAAACCCAAACATCACGCGTCTAATTTTCTAGCGCCGAAGTGGCAGCGTCCACACGTTCGTTCCTAAAGGGTGGCACCTAAAAGTTCTGCTCCCATTCTTAGAAGCCTATTTTTGTCTAATGGATAAACTGACACTGACATTTACACATCAATCAGTTTCGTTGATTTTTGTTTTTATCAGTTATTAAATTTGAGGCAATCCTATTTTATTTGTCAAAATTAGCATTAAGAAGTGGACTGAGACTCACTAACCGACACGATAGAAGGTATTATTAAAAAAGTCATAGGAAAGATATTCTTAGTTAATTTTGTGAAAATTGAGCCTCTTCGCTAAAAAATAGCGAAATTCTGAACTTTTCAATGGAAATCGTTTCATTAATTAATAATTCTGGTGAATCCACAAAGCAACATAGAAAAGAGTCATCGACAGATATTTTTATTTGACTCCGTGAACAAATTGTCTTTGAAGGTGTATAAAAAAGTAAAATCAAGATGAATTTCTAAATGTTCATAATTTTATTTACTTATTGTTCTGATTAACAAAATTATTTCTGAAAATAAACTAAGGCTACATAATTTTTAAAAGCAACATTAAGAAATTAGTCAAAATATCAACTGAAGTAGTAATTTTTTCTTTAAAAATAATAAGCCCAGGATGAAATCGTATTTTCAATTGCTTAAGATTTAAAAAATAGTTTAAACTTGAAAGAAGTCATGGTCGTCAAAAATGTAAATACAATATCAGTGTCAATATTTTCATCGATAACGTGAACAGATACGATGAGCGCCATGATCCGAGAGCACCACACTCTCGGATCTACGAGGCCAACCCATTTGCTGACACAGCACGTGCACAGTAGAACTGGGAACGTCACTCTATGGTTAAAGCAGAACTCCTTTCAAATATAGGAAACTTTGTTCATCGACATAATTCAGAGTGGATCCAAGAATAGAAAAGACTTTTTGATCACAAATTTTAAAGTAAAATAATAAGCGGAGGCGTAGCAACCGTGTCGAAAGCTGAATAGCACCTGGGTGAGGTGTCTTAAGCGGTTACTCTGGGATACCGGGCGACCTCTCAGAGTACGCAGCCTTATCCTTGCACGCGGGGCTCTACGAGGATGGACCAACCCTTTCCCTAGCTGCTCGTGGGAACAACAATGG